>CM040427.1:51174997-51467705 GCA_022702705.1 Papilionanthe hookeriana x Papilionanthe teres | reverse complement strand
AAAAAACCGAGGACACCCTAGATTTATTTTACATGTTGTTAGGGTGTGCTAACTTTGTTTTGCAGAGATGACATTTAAAACTTGGAATGAAAGACGAACTTCAAGCCTATAGAATAATTTGGAATCTTTTGAACTCTACTACCCTTAGCATGAAACGTTGAAGTTTCCTTTCTTGATAATAACACTTAAAACCTTTCGAGAACAAATTAGAACCTCTATCAGGAGTTTTCTTAAGTAGTTTTGTCAACCTAAGATATAATTAACTATAAGAGTTTACCCTCATAGGAGAAGTTGGACCCCATAATACGTGACATTACCTAATATCTTTGATTATGGGAGCTTGCTTTTCATGTGGTTTCTCTTTATGAAGGTTTCTTCAAAGTGTTTTAAGCTGATTACTTCGGTCAAGCACTTCAGGGCCTCCTACATGAAGTATACCTCATAAGAGCATTCTTCCTACATTCTTCTTTAGTTTGACTCCATTATTAATGTTCTCCTTCTTTTCTCTTGATTTCTCACTTCTTGAGATCATTAATATGATATGAAGTAGAAAAGCATTAGGTGAGAAGGATAATATAATGGAATTCAAACTAACAACTCCTCAACTACAACAAACAAACGAAGGACAAAATGAAGACTGATGACGACGCACAACACGCGACACCGGCCGGGTGCCATCAATGGCTCAACTGGTGAAAAATATTTGACATGTTTAGAAAATTTTGTCATGTTGAGAACCAAAAGACTCAAAAAGTTATTATAATTATAACATTTTTTTTGTAGAAGATCGAGGATGATATAAAGTCCTTAATGTCGAGTACATCAATGGTCTTGGTCATGTTGGAGACTTCTACTGACATGATGCGCGAAGGCCTTTTACTTGCTTGTAAAATCTAACTGGACTGACCTTGAATATATTTAATGGAGGGCATATACAAATTGGAAATTTGAATAGTAGTATTGAGGATATTCAATTTGAGATTATTTGGGTTAAGCACCACTTAAGTAAAGAAATAGTCATTTTTTTAAAAAAATTGAACGTAAGAACTTGTTGAGATACAGTCAAATTCAAAGTCAAAAATAAAAATAATCCTAATAAATTATGAACATTTGGTTAAAATATCACATGAGTAAAAATTCTAGTTTTTCTTTTTTTTTAAGTGACACTTAAAATAATCATTGAAATAGCTTACTTAGAGATATATACATATAGTTTTCTTATGGTCATTCTAATTGGCTATTCAAGATTTAGTTGTTAATATCATGGTCTTGATATATATCAAATGTGTGGTATGTTAAATGTCTGAATTTTGGCTTAAGTGGCTTCTATCACTTTTGATGAAGATAAGAGCAAATCCTTTTAGTTCTAAAAGGTAATGGAAATCTTCTCTGTGAATTCTTTTTTTTTAAGCTTTTAATGGTGTGCAATTGAGCTATATATATTTTTGTATTTTTTTATTGCCATTTGGATCTATATATATTTTATTCTTGCTTTGACTAGATGACTTCTTAGAGAGTATGACTTGCTACTATCTTGTAATGTATATTATAAAATAAAATGAGATTTTTTTTTTGTTATTGTAGATTTTATTCAATATTCTTGATCATCATACCTCCTATCTAAAAAACATGTTAATGGTAAAAAATTATCAATATTATTAAGTTAGACTTGAGCTTACACTTCCTCATATATGGTTTAAGAGGGAAGGAGATCAACGTGTGAATCATTGAGTTAGCTTACCTGAGATGATAGAGATGAGCAACAATAAAAATGAATAATAAAAGAATGATAAAAAATAATAGTTATAGATGTTCTGATTTAACAACTTTTTTCTACATCCACTATTATGATGCAATGGTTGTTGATTATAAAATTTATAGTAGAGAAAAGGTGACCATAGAAGTAGAAATTATGATCTAATCCTTATAAACACTTTCTCATTGAATAAAAAGTGAGAAAAAAAATAAGAATAACTTTGTAACTATAAAAAATTAGAAGATTGAAGTAGAGAATTCAAACTTATTTTATAACCATTACCATTCTTTTATATAAGCATCCTAAAATGACTTATTGTTTTATTATATATGACATGCTTTCCAAGTGTATTTAGTCATTGATAAGATGGTGGCTAAATAACTAACATTATCATACAATAGTATCATGATTTTTTATGCATCTTATTATGTCATTGTAGAAGGACAATAACTTTAACATGCTCTTATGGTGGGTCATACTTAATTGCCCAATATAATACTCATTCAAGTAAATGAGTGTTGGTTAGGTTTATTTTGGCCCCTGAATAGACGAACATTCAAGACGAGCTGGTTTTGATGATATGTTTAGTTAAAAATGGCAAACAGTCAAATGGGATCATGATGATTCAATTGGATTGTTCATATTAATATGAGTTGGGGAAAGAAAAATAGAATGACTTTTGTCCTTATCTTGATGATTCAATATTGGATGTGAGTATTTAAACAATCATACTTATGGGATGATCCAAATTAAGCATAAAAAAATAAATATTATAACATATAACATGTTCAAAGTTAACAAGTCGAGTTAAAGTTAATGTCGAGTCCATAGACATTAAGTGATGGATTTAAAGGGCACACTCTGGTGATAAGCAATAAGCAATAATCAATAAGCATACAATGTGCCTAAACACAAATTGTGAGATTTTAGGTAATGGCTAATAAAGATTGTGTGTATCTTTACTAGCAACTCAAAGTTAGTAGATTGACATACATTGGGAGCATACACATTAATTGAGGTAGTTGATCAATAAATCTCTGTCACATTATATCATTTCATGTTGAGTATGTAAAGAGAGTATATCCAATATATTTTGAATTTTTTTGAATTATCAAAAATTTCACCACTGGATACATTTACATCATCAAAGCACAATAATAAAAGTCATGTCATCGTCCAACATATATTTGTATACGTCAGGGTATCTTATATTTCAAATATTTATATAGAATAAACACTATGCACCTATAATTTTAATAAAACATAATTACTTTATAATTTTAAAAAGTTTAATTCTATCAAAAAAAGATATCTCTATCACCAAGTTTATTACATTTTTCTATTAGAGTGCTACTTTTTCCTAAAATATATAGTACACTGAGGATGAGCAAACAATCCAATAGGCTGTGCAAAATATATCACTATATTCAATATACATAAATAAAATATTATGCAATTTAGTAATTATTTTATCATGATAGTTCATATATATAAAAATATGTAAATATATATATGTTAGAACCCATTGATAAACATCTCATATTGAAATTAAATTAAGACCACAGTAATAAATATCATGCTAGTAATCATTTTATTTGGATAATTAATTTGTACAAAATGACTTAATCTATATTCTATCTATAAGTATAACACATCATATGCAAATCATGAGTAAAATATATTATTTTGGTTTTGTGTGTCATTTAGTATAATGTGCTTAAAAATAATACTCTATATAAATTATTTATTATGTATGGTAATACAAGTGATGTTTGTCATCATGCATATATTATAAAACTCAAATATTTTGACTAATCGCACAATATCATTATGAGCATTTATAGATAAAATCCTCGTTGATTCAGTAGGAGTTGAGGAACCTCAAGCCACCAAGCTTTCTATATGCTTTCTCCTCAACATTGAATGATTATTGCATGGAACTTTAAATTGAACTTACCTTTTTTCTTAAGGTTTCCATAGACCATGCCCTTCGGTATGTGCCTCTTGATACTTTAATTTGGTAAATTATCTATCTATATTGTGAATAACATTTTATTGTTTAGCCAATAACTTGTTGAATACTAGACACTAGACTAGTTTGTTTTTTATCACTATTTTTAATTTATCGCATATCATTATTTTCATTTATTACTTTCAAGTTATACATTGTAATCGCCCTAGGTAACAAGTGTTGCTTTTGCATGTGCACATTAAGATCACACTAAGAATCAAGGCATTTGTAGATGAATGTCTCTTCCCCTTCTCAATTTATTTGTAGTAAATGTGCTAGTGAACATGATTTGTGAGCACCATGTAGCTTTAAATAGATCTTCTCTAACATACTCATAGAAAAATTAAGGCACTCATTCATGAGAATCGGAGACGAAAACATCTCCTTTTCAGCTGTCATGTAACCGAAGCATCATTATAGATCGTAAATAATCACAATTTGAAACTCCAATGACCTTTGCTTTTATATTATTTAGACATAACTCTTTTCTTTAATAATTTTGCTATAACTACTCATCTTACACCATGTTTATTAGGGCTTATGTGTTGACCTTATTTTCAACTGAAACAAATACCATAAAAGCTAAGGTTTCTTAAGAGGTCCTATAAGTTGGATTTTTCTCCCCTTATTATATGTTAATCCCAATTATGCATTGATTTGATTAAATAAACAAGCAAGTTAGTACAAATTAATGTTTTATAAATTAATGTTTCATGATTTCAAAAAAGTATGTCCATGGCTTACTATATATATATATTAATATCAAATATTTAAGTAATAGTTATGATTTTTTGGATTGCACATTCTCTTGAATATGTAAAATAGTTTTTGTTTACATGATACCTGCATGATGGTTCATGTAATACTTTTTCATGTATGTCCTTATTTATTGGCTTATTTAAGTACACAATTAATTAATTTAGATTAACTAAGTACAAGCTAAACTTGATCACATATACATTTAAATCAGATAATTATAAACTTCTATATGAAAGCTTGGATTAAGCTTGTGCTACACTTAAACAAAATATTATAAAGCTCAGCTAAGTCTAATCCATGATATGTTTGACTTGATAAAAACCCTATGTAGGCATGAGAGATGAAGATGAAAGTGGAACTATGTTGAAATCCTAGGAGATGATGTGAGGGAGAATGTTGGAGTGTAGAGTAATAGAAGAAAATATAAATATTATAATCTAAAAGAAGCCATGAATTAAAATTGCATGGAGCTCTCAAAGAGCTAGAAGTAAAAACCTAATAGAAAGCTGCATGCGTTAACCGTAAAAAGAAAAAAATAATAGCCTCACTTTCTTTGCGAATAAAAGGTTGGATTTAAGGTTGACAGAGACATGAAGGGATAGGTTTCAACGACTATGTGTTGAAATTGGTAAGTTGAAACGATGCTTTTCCATATTTGATTTTTGTGTTATATGGAAGCAAAAATGATACAGAGTGAAGATAGTTGTTGGTTTAATGAGATACAGAGCATTACGTTGCAGATTGAGGGAAAATAATGAGAGAGATAATGAAATTGAGATTTGCAACATGAATCAATATGGAAAATGTTGAATAAATAAATATGAGAGAATTTGGTCATCTCATCTATTGGGATGTTCAAGGAAAGACATCTACATCATTGTAAGCAGAAAGCTAAGATTGACAGTCATTGGCATGAATAAAAAAAATGTGGCAAATTAATAAATATATATGAGACAATTTGATCCTCCCGCCCATTGATATGTTCAGGAAAAGACATCCACATCATTGTAATGACATGGTCGACTAGTAAGTGAACGAGCCAATTTGGTCGAAAGGCTAGTGACAAGCCAATTATTATCAATAAATTGCAAAATGACACATTAGGATAGACGAATGCCATCAAGTTGATACATTGGTTTACAAGTTATGTGCATTGATGAATTAAGTATGCGTCAATGAAATGAAAAAGTGTGATGATAAGCCAGAAAAAGAATGACAGGTAGCCAAGTGCCAATTAATTATATACATGTTCGATAGATTTCTAAGTGGCCATAAAAATGATTCATTCTAACAGATGAAATGGATAACGCTAACGGGTTTAACAAATTATGTCAGTTGTAAGAGACACCAATCAATCAAATATGATCTTATAAATTACAAGCTTCGTATTAAATTAGAATGAACGAATGATTGGCCCCAAAAGGAAGGAAGGAGAGAGAAAGAGAGAGCGCGAAACATTTTTGAATATTCAGCTTATCAAAATAGCTCGAAAATTTTCTATGATCGAGTTGAAAATATGTCAATAATATTTTATTACTTGTTATACTAATGATGCTATAGTCATTAGAAAGTTTTGTTCATAATGAATAATTTGACTTTTTAAAGTGCGCATGAAATTTTTATGCGGTTGCCCCGGCTGTCAAAGCTCAGCTCAACTGCCCCCAACTCATGGAGGTCAGCAAACTACTACACGTTTTATTCCGAATTTTAATGCAAGACAATAATTAGAGAGCTATTTATGTCTGCGAGATAAGTTTTGCTCTGCAAAAAAAATATAAAATGATAAAAATAAAATAAAATAAATTAGAAAAAAAAGTCATGGGCCTTGACGATCTGTAAGACTGCAAGCGAAAGAGGTCGGCAGGGACGGAGACGAAGCTTTATATGGACTTCTAGCTTGTGAATGATTTTGCTTCAACATATGATTTCAATCTGTTCTTCTTCATACTTCTAACTTGTTCTCGATCAACGTCGGGTTGCGAAGGTTAGGGGTTTCTCGATTTTGCTTTCGTTTCCAACCGGAAGAAAATGAAGTGTTTCTATTGATCCATTTTATCATTGTTTTCTGGCTAAATCGAGCTCAGCTCATCATATGTTTTTTTTAGCTAGAGAAAAGCTTTTTTGTCTTATCGCACGGCGTTTCCAATTCCTTGACTTTGTTGGTAGTTGGGGTTGGAGTTAGAAATGAACGGTTAGGTTTGATTGATGTATTTTTGGCGTTGATATTGGGAGGAAACGCTTAGATTATTGTTAAGGGATGCGTGGATTTGTGTTGTGGTTGTGTAGTTATTTTGGGTTGACTGTTTTGATATCGAACTTGTGATGTTCGTTGAATTTAGGGATATTGATTGGTTTTCGAACGTAAAGGGGTTTGTAAATGGTGATTTATGAGAGGTTCTCTACTTATTGGCGAACTAGGATCGATGAAACCTTTGTTAAAAAAAAAGTTGTGTTTATGAGGCTCGGAACTTTTGGTTGTCCAGTTGAACCTAGTTTGCAGCGTGGGATTTTATTTCGGTGATTTTGAAGTTTTAGCTATTTGATCTACTTATACTTAAAAAACTGTGGAGGTGGCCACTTTTTTTGAGTTTGGAGTTTTTTTGGGGGATGGTTGGTGGTAATTCATTTAACTAGTTTGGTTCTCTTTAAACCCTGCTTAATGAATCACACTAATCCTGATAAATTGTTTAAATATTTATTTCAAGATTTGGGGTTTAGATGAGATAGAATGCTTATATCCTTTACATACTTTGATTTCCCAAATTTTTTTTTGACTGGATTTAAGCTAGATCTTGCTTAATTTCTGCCTAAACTAGGATGGTAAACAGCCCCAAGTATTCGTCAGGTATTTGTTCTTCATCACTTCATTTTTTTCTGTTTTGCTCCTGGTCATATTTACTAAGCAATTCTATTTGGAATTATGCTACTTAGGATTTATTAGTTTAGGGGTATAGAAATTCCAAGGAAGTGGGTTATGTTTGAACACAATGCTGCTAGAAAGCAAAATAACTGAGATAACCTTATGATGTGAAAGATTTCCTAATTCATCAGAGGAACTAAGAGATTGAAGTTTTGGACGAAAATACTAAAGAAAACTTTTCTTTTGCAAGATTGATAGGAAGGGAAGAAACCCTGGGATTTATTGTATTTGTTTTTGGTTGAGAAACTTGCATCCAACTTTAAGCTACTTGGAACAGAATATCTGCTTTTTCCGTTGCTTCTGAGATATTTTTGTAACATTTTTCTGAACGCTCCATCATAAAATTTTGAATTGTCAGTAAATGAGAAGGTTGTTGAGATGGTTGGCAGATCCCTACCAAATGTGCATAGTTGAGCTGCTCATCTATACTAAATATGTTAACGCCACCAAAACACGGGCGAAGTTATAATTTTTGTTGCAAATATGGAGCATATGCTTGCTGACGCTGACATGAACAACAAGAAATGAAATTTAATATGATGTTTATTTTGAATAATGCAATGGTGCATCCATATTAGTATTGGATGCATTCTCAGTTTGCCAAAAAAATTTATTTTTTTCAAAATTTTCTGTTCTTGTCTTATTGTTATTTGAAGAAGTGTTGTGTTGTGTTAGTCGACACGCAACTGGTCAACACTTGTTAAATCGAAGAGAAGATAACCTCACTCATGCATTGCAAACTTTCAATTATTTACGTTAACAGCTGGATTCTCTTATTTTGTCTAGCTTTAATGAATCTAATTTCTCATTATGTTAAATCCTTAAAAAAAGGATTATTTTAGCCTTTTCAAAATTACCATTGTATTTTGTGTATGCTGCTTGTGATTGGAAAATTCCATTTACTAAAACCTGTTGTGCAATTTAGGACGAACAAAACGCAAATCTAGAAGACGAACATAGAGATTTAACGAGATTCGGTAAAAATGACTACGTCCACGGGAGCAGAGCGGCGAATTTCACTATTTCAGAGGAGTCTAGTTCATACCCATAGGATTACACATCTTATTTATAGATAAAACCCACAGATAAATTACTGAAACGCTCTCACTCCTCCCAACTCACTTAATTCACCAAGAGACACACATCTTTACCAAGAGACTCGAAATTTCTGGTATATGAGTCATACCAAACAAAACCCATTTCTAAACAATCTAATTTACAAAAAAGTGCATCTTAATCTTTTGAAATGCAATAGGCTGTGGCAAGGGTGCGTGTTGGACCAACGGTGCATGTACAAGCCCAAAGAGGGCTTGTTCATTGCCGATTAGGTCCTGTGCAAAGTAATTTTGCAGAGTAAAAGATTTTATATTTTTCTAAATAATTTCACAAGCTATTAACACATTGTTTCATTAAATAAATCTAATAAAGTAGTTACTACAATTTTCGTTGTCATGGACACCAGTATCATCTTCAATAAACCTTCACAATTATCAAGAAAAAATATACTTTGCAAAGTTGACTCCTCGAGAATAGAAGTCAGTTCAATGTCACAACATATTAAGGTTTGCCCTGGATATGCTGATGCATGTCCCAGCTGTGCCTGACTTAAAAATGTACAACAAACATGTTCTTAATATGTCAGTGATATGTTGTTGTGTGTTAGAGACATGTTTATATATGATAAAAGCACATAACTCTTTTTGAAGTGTTCGTGCTATCAGAATTTGGACTTAGTACAAGTTATTGGTCTATTTTGGAGTTATTGGTTGCCCTAGTCATCATTTTTTTTTTGCAAGGATTTAAAACATAGACCTCTACCATCCAAAATATGTTGCCGTGCTAGTCTTTGGTGCACCTTCAAATTATATTCAAGGCTTTGCTTTTTAGTTTAAGTACTTCACATGATTTCATTTTAGATGTTCCACAATTCCCTAAACTATTACCTTTATTGCAGTCTCCGGGTTCTGCTAAATCATACTAAATAAGAACAAATCAAGGATTATGGCAGGTTATCAAAATTCTGAAAATTTGCTTGTTGAGGAACCAACTTCTTCTCCAGAAGAATATATTCCCAACGAGTCCAAGCTTCCTAATCCTCTGCTGTCTGATGGAAAGGCTGAAATTAAACATCATCAGGAAGCAGCCACTGGACATTCAGAAGCATTAGTTGAACAAGGTACTGGCATAGGCTTATCCTTGGAAACACAACCAAATTCCTCATTAGAATTTCATGGTTCTTCATCACCTGATCTATCACACATTCCAAAACAAAAGTTGGCCAATATTCCAGCGCAACACGAAGATCAAAGTGATGCTCAAGATGGTGAGTATGCCGTCTCAACTATTGTAGATTCTGCTGCACTATCATCTGAGTTTATTTGTGTTATTCATCTCCAGGTGTCATAAAAATTCTGAAAGTAGTGGAAGCTGTGCCACTTAAAAGTCAAGACATATATTGTAAGGATGTTCCTGATGTTCAGACGAACAAAGTTCAAATCAATGATGATGCTACCGCCAGTGCTGGTAGCAAAGCTGCTTCTTTGCCATCTGAGAAATCTGAGAGTATCCCAGATCCAGTTAGTGCCAATGCCTCAAAGGGAACGGAAGAAACATTATCTAGCCAGATTGAAGATATAAGTTCTGCTGGAGTTGCTGATGCTCAAACCAATAAAAGGTCTAATGTTGAGGAGAGTAGTAAGATGAAAGACACAACACCTTTTAAGCCCGAACGATTATCATTTGCAGGGTCACACAGAAGCCCAAAATATGAAAATAAAATCATCGGAATCTGCTGTTTCTACTGAACATGTAAAGAAAGTGATTGAAAATAGAGGTTTTGTTGACACTACAACACCTTTTGAATCGGTTAAGGACGCGGTGACGAAATTTGGTGGTATTGTTGATTGGAAAGCTCACAAAGCACTAACTATTGAGGTAATCTTTTAGATTTTTTTATTGTGCTTTTTCTTACATATTACTTTTTCACAAATTTATTATCATTTCTACTCAGAAGTAGGATGGTCCACAACTGCTTCAGGTTGCTGATGGTCATTTTTAGGGCCAATAAGCTTTCAGACTTTATGTTGAAACTGATAAATAGCTAATTTGCAGTTTTGTACACTTGTCATGTGTCCTGTTTGAGTATAAATATTGTTCTTTGTTTATATGCAATCGCTTATCCTTGTGATTGTTTTAATCGGCCCTCTATGTTTGACCAAAGTTGTTTGCTCTGCAGGATACTTTATTCCCCCACGTGCCTGATTCCCTACTATCATAATCCCAAAAACCACACATTGAAAGCCTTCGCTAGCTCTAAATAATCGAAATCATTGTTTGTTTAGCAAATTTTGCCGCGTCCATCTAGCTTTATTGATCTCATAGTGGAATCAAAGCATTTTTTTTAAACTTTGTCGACAAATGAGGGGATGCAATATGGATTGTTATACTGGTGAGGTCTCATCCAAACTATGAACGAACATCATTAGCTTTTCAAGCATTGAACTAGATGCAGGTAGAGAATCGTTCATTACCAAACCAAACTTAAATAATTTATTTACTTAGGCGCTGAACATCTCCCATTAAGAAACCCACCACGGACCTATATATTTCTTGGTCTTAAGTGCTTAACAAAGCCTAAATGAAACAACCATCATTAGGCTTTGTGAGATCCATGTCTTGAATATTACTACTTAATATGCACAATAGATGGCCATGGAATATAGTTTAGGGTACTCTCTTCTGATAACTAACCAACCATGTCATAACAAAAGTTTCTCCACTTTTATGGACCATCCCTTTTTGCTTTCTTTTGCTGTGCATTTTTTGGGGTAGGTCCTCGTGCATAAGGGGTGCTTCATGTTGATCTACGGTTTTAAAAACCATCCCTTTGCATCCATAACATAGAAGTTTCTTTCATGAGGGTCTGATACTGCAGTTTAATCAAACAACAATTGGAAAATAAAATATGATTGTTGAATTCAAATAAGAAATTACAATCAAACAAAGTGAAAACTGAAATTACAACAAACAATAACACATGACACTAAAATGAGGGTGGATCAAGGGTGGTGTGGTGTCGGCTAGGGTTTGGAAGGGGGTTTCAGGCGGTTGAACGAGCAGGAAAACAGTAGGCTTGCTGTTTTAAGATGGAGGCAGCGAGGGAAAGAGGGTTGCGGCTAGGTGGGGGTGGTGGTTGGAATGGTGGCGACAAGGCTGGAAGGAAGCAGAGGAAGGTTTGGGCTGCTGAGATGGCGTAAGCATGGCTGGGAGGAAGTGGGGAAGGGTTTGGACCATCTGAGATGGCTGGCGGTAAGGTTGGAATGAGCGCTGACAGCTGTGAGGCTGGGAATGGCAAGAAAAGCAGCAACCAAAATGTTGTTTTGGGGGGTTGCAGCACTTGAGGGTCACGAGAGTGATTTGGGAGGATGTGGAAGGGTTGAAGGAAGATAATGATCACTTCGGGAGCAAGATACGTAGTCAAATCCTTGGATACAACCCTAGAAGGGATATCCAAAGACGTCGGCAATTGTCCTAAACAAAAATAAAAAAAAATCACCTAATGACAAAACCAACATAAATAGTTCTTGGGTAAATTGGAGTGGACCTCACTTGCAATGGGAGGGAATTTTCTATCTGGATGGACTGGTAGGTCCACCTATGCTTGGATCGAATCGGTCCAGAAACGGGACATGTGGCAATTTCCTCGCCAACGGCACCTACTGGACTCCTTGTATTAGGGGTTGGGGAGCTTTAACATCATTCGTCAAAACCTCTGCCTCATAGTATGGGGTCGAGCCAACGACTTTGAAAGTGGTGGAAATGTTGCAATCTCCTGGGAAGTCAATACTGCAGGCTTTGTCATTCTAAAGAACATCCTGATAGGATAAGTATTAATCATTTTTGTTACAACCTAAGCTAGAGTTGCATATGTAGGCAAATTCTCACAAAATAAATCTTGAGCCATTAAATATTTTACTTTGCCATTCCACCCCTCGTACTTGACTGTCGCATTCGATGAACAAGTTTGTTTGGAGGAACTAACTCTAGAATGACATTTGTGTTATGCTGGACCATTTTTAGTGACAATCACCCCATAGATAGATTATCAGTCATGATGTCTGGCAATTCCTTCCACAGGTGTTGTCTCTTTCAAGGTATGTGCTCATGGACTCAATATCTTCTAGCACAACCAATATTAGTCCATCAGGAGTCTCTCTCATGGGCTTAGCTTGAATCACCAATATCTTTCCTCGTCTGCTAGAATTTGAGACTTCTCTCCAACTTTTCAATTCTCTCCTATATCATTGTCAATTTCTTCAACTTCTCCCTGCTCGTTGAAATAGATCATACTTTTGTTAGGGCAAATCGATGCACTGTGTCCAAAATCATAAGAATTAACACACTTTCTGGCTGGAACAGATTTGTGAATGCTGGTTGGTTTCACCAGTTCTCCATTTTGAACTAGTTTCCCCCTAGGAAGGATCGACGTGGATGTTGTTTAGGTGTATTCTTGCTGCTTGATTTTGGAGTTGAGGTTTTTCGGTCGGATGCGATGATCATGCGGTGATGTTGTCTTGAGCATGTCATATTCGTAATGAACTGGTAGGTACTTGAGCTGCATCTCTCGTTTCAACTTGGACAAAGTAGTAGTTTTATTTTTCCCTTCCCTCTGGTTCAATTTTTTTTTTTTCCACCACAACAACGCACTTTTCTTTAATTTGATGGAGACTAGCTTTACTATTCTATTTGGTGAGACATCCTGGTACTCAATGACACGTTCCACTGCTCGGTGCCACTCCATTAACTTGTCAGATTCATGTGACTATCAAAATATGGCAATTCACTATGCACTCAAATTTCTGGCTTCTTCTATGATATCTTATGCTAAAGCTCCGAGATATTGGTCTTTATCACTAGAAACTGCTATGTGGAAGGGATTCACTTCATCTTTTTGATATGACGAATCATCGTTGTGAATACGGGTGACTCTTCTAGATTTTCTCCTCCCGAATTGTCTCCTCTCGAAGGTGGCAAGTCTTTGTTGCAGTTGGAGGATTTTCTGTTGCATATTTTCATAGAAAATTTCTCGACATCTCTTTGCAGATTTCTCATACGCAATATTGTGTTATTTCCTCCCTATCAGGTTTCCAATGGTTGCATCCTCAGTGGTGTGGCTAGTGTTTTGGTTTGAGTAGGTAGAAGAGGGTGTATAGTGGTGCTTTCGGGTGGGAAAGTAAAAAATTGGGTGGCTAATTTGTAAAATCAGCAAGGGGAAGTATTTTTTGGTCAATTGTGGGTTAGGTTGTGGGTGGTTTTCGGTAATCCAATGGTAGAGGGTTAGGGTAGCTCTGATATCAAATGATACTAGAGTTTAATTAAAAGACAATGAGTAAACAAAATATTATTGTTAAATTCAAATAAGAAATTACATCCAGATAAATGAAAAATCTTAATTCACAACAAACGACACACAACACAAAAACGGGGTTGGATCCAGGGTGGAGGTTGTCAGCTAGGAATTGGAAGAGGGTGTCAGGTGGCTGGAAGAGCAGGAAAACAGAAAGCTTGCTGTTTTCTAATGGCGGCAGCGAGGGGAAGAGGGTTGTGGCTTGGTGGGGGTGGCTGGAATAGCGGCAGCAAGTCTGGAAGGAAGCAGAGGAAGGTTTGAGCGGCTATGATGCCAGCAGCAGGGCTGGGAGAAAGTCGGGGAAGGGTTTGGACCGGCTGAGATGGGTGGCATCTAGGTTGGAAGGAGGGCTGGCGGCTGTGAGGCTGGGAAGTGCAGGAAAAACAGCAACCGGAATGCTGTTCTGAGCGGCTGCAACACATGCGTGTGATGGGGAGTAATGTGAGAGGATGCAGAAGGGTCGAAGGAAGGAATAATTAATATATCGGGAGTGAGATATTGCCGGAGAACCACTTGAACCTTGGATGCAGCCCTAAAAGGGGAAACCATAAACGCCCGCGGCTGTTCCGAACAAACATATGAAAAAACTCCCCCAGCACACGAAAAAGCAACATAAATAGTTCTATGGTAAATAGGAATAGACCCCACTCCCTATATGTGGGAATGTTCTGCCTGGAAGAGTCGATCGGTCCCTCCTCCAGAGATGGGAGACTTGCAATTGCCGTGCCAATGGCGCCAGCTGGATGCCTCTGCATCAGTGTCATTTGAAATAAAATGTCAAATGGCCCATTTTTTCACTCCTTTTTCCCAGTTTCTAAAGAAAGCAGCAAAGAAGGAACAAGAAAACAATGGCAGCCCATTTACTAAAAGTAGTAGTCCGAGATAGCAGAAATGGGGATCAAATTATATGGATCTTATGTTCAACTTCTCGAAATATTCTTAAAGAATCACTAAATTTCCCTCGTTCCTGTATCCTCGCTGAAGATTCAGAAGAGATTCTTTTATTCTTACTAAAGATGCCAAAGTTTCTTAATAAGGAATTTAATTAAACCCATAACCCTGCAAAAATCATACCTTAAACCCATTCATTGAGTTGCATATCAATCATAAGAATTACTCTCTTGATTACTTAACCAGTAAATCTCATCATATGCGATCTTAGAAACCCACATGTATCTTTTATCGATTTCCAGTATTTAAGCCAAATTACTGTAATATTTGGGATTATTAATAAGCTTGATTTGAATTCTCCTCTCCAATTTAGGCCGAATTATTCCATCCGGAGTACGTACGCAAGAGTTGGGTGCGGATTTTTTGGGTACTGGATGAGTATGGATGGGTATTGATGGGTATTGATGGGTATGGATGTGTATTAGATAGAGTATTGGTGGGTATTGGAGGGTACTGGATGGGTATTAGAGGGTATTGGAGGGTATTAGGGAGAGATGCGTGCGGATGCGTACATTGTCCGTATGGAATAATGGCTCCCAATTTAGATTTATTTGCAGCCAATGCTCCCTAGAGCATAAGCTCATGAAATCTAGATCATGTTTGAACTTCGCACATCCCCAAATTGAATAGTATAGTCTGATATTAAATTGGTACTTTTTAGCGTAATCTTTTAAGTGTTTTCACACCTACTTGACAATATTAGATAGTCCTAATACTGACTCAAGCGTTGCAGTAATCTGTGTCCTCTGTGTAGCACGAACTATGTCTTTGAAGGTTTTTCTTTTTTTTTTTCTTGGCTTCTCAAAGTTAATTTGCAGCAGCCTCTTGCTATTAGTTCTCCCAAGTTTTTCAAATACTCAAGCTTTTAGGTCATCAGACTACTTGGTTGTGAATTCTATTCATCCAATCCTTCTAAAATTATCATTTTGTCTTCTAGAGCAACAAGCCAGAATCTGCTAAAGCACCGTTCAGATTAAGTTTGATGAACTATTGAAGCTAGCAATCCCGCTAGAGGAGCAAGCTGATGACCCTTAAAATAAAATAGAAAGAGAGAGAGAAAAAAAAATTAATTAAGTAAAATTATTAATTGTTCTCACCCATTTTTATTTTGAGGCTTTATTCGAATCAATTATAACTGTTCCCTCTTTCGTGTTAAAAGATAGGAGAGGCTCAGCTGCAAAGAGGAAGAAAACCGCACAAAACTGGAGCTGCCTCTAACGTCGCAGCCTTCTCTTTGTTTATTTTGTAGGCATCACTCATGGGGGAGGCAATGACGAAATCAAGACATACGAAGCTCTACTCCCTTGTCGGAAACCCTCGTTTATGCCTCTCCTGCCTGCAACCTCGTGATACAGTTGGGATTAGTGCTAACAGGGAAAGCAATGATGGAATCGTGACGTACAGAGACTAGAGATCCTCTCTTTCTCTTATAGACGTTGGAAGCCCTCGACGAATCCTCTCTCACCCGCCAGAAGACCCCACGACCTCTCTGCTACGTAAATCTCTTCACAAGATGGTCGGCAGTAGTGCTAGCCAAGAAACCAACGACGGGATCGTCGCGTACAAAGATCCTAAAACTCCTTCTTCCCCCTATTAGAAGCCCTCGCGTAACTTTCTCTCCTGCGGAAATCCCTCGTCGAACTCTTCCTTCTGATGGTAGCATGTGAAGACCTTCAAAGCTTCTCCCTTGTTCTAACCGAAGGCTAAAACCCAACGTTACCATGCAATTTCTTCCCTGTCAACTATAATCGCATGTAACCGAAGCCTTTATCCTTGCATGACACGCCAGATTAAAAAGAAAATTTTCTTCTTTCTTGTTCAAGTATGGGATCATAACAATGATTTTTACTTTTTATTCTTCAATTATATTTCTTTTTCTTTGCTTTAGAGCCACTTCTTATTTGTGAATCATACAGATTCAATTTGGTTGCTTACTTTCCCTTTCTTATTCACACAAATCATTTTGCTCTTTTCTGCTTACAATCTCAGCCGCACAAAATAAAGTCAAATTTGCACATCTCCCTATATCTCAAGCCGAGAAACTTTCCCTCCATAGCGGCAAAAGAGCTTCATTGTTTCTAAAAATATATTATATATTATAAAAATCAGAGGGGTAAAAAGAGGAGAGGGAGAGAATGAGAGAATTATGTGGTAATTTATTAGCCCGTCGACAATATTTTGCCAATAATGTCGTTGCCTCACAAGCAAAGTTATAAATATAGAGAAATCGGAGTCACTTTATTTTTATGTCGGATAATCAAAGACCTACTTGAGTTTTATAGATCGGTAGATTAAAAGATTCTACCAGGCAGCAGTGTCTCATGATACTGATTGGTGCGCCTTATAGACAACTAAGCAGCCAGACACCTTGGTTCAGCCCCATCAAACAAGGATGATATCGGGAGGTTGCCGAAATTTTAAGTGAATTTGAACTTGTAAAATAATTTAAGATTTGAACTTTTATAGATTTATAAAATAGCCTAAAATTGAATTATTTGAACTTTTAAACTTGAAAATTTTTTTTAAAAATTTTAATAAATAATATTTGAAATTGGATTTTGTCAAGAATTGCACATGATTTTGAATGTTTGAATTCGTTAAATCTTTAACCGACTTAAATGTGAAATAATTGGAAGGGCTAAACTTAAGTTGAATACGTAATTTTATAAATTGGTGCCTATACCGGACTTCAATATAAAATAACATAAATTGGGGACTAAGCTTGATTTGAATATAAAATAATAAATTGGGACTAAGCTTGCTTGGTTCGAAGCTTAAGGGCTGACAAATTGAATTAAATATGAAGTGTCATAAATTAGGACAGCTTGCTTGGGTCGGAGCATAGGGGTTGACAAGTTAAATTAAAATGTGAAATGTAATAAATTGGTGCTAAGTTTAAGTCATAAATGTTATTTTAAATTGTTAAAATGAAGAATTAATATTTCAATATCGCTACGAGATTCACAACATATGTGCAAGCGAATAGTAGGCGGTATAAAAAAGAAGGGTCTAAAGTGAAAATATGCATGAATCAAAACTATTCATTCAAATATGATAAATTCACATAATTTCAAGTCTTATATGTTTTGTTTATAAAGCAATTATTGATTTCATTACTGCCTTAATACATGCAATTGTCTATAATAACCAAATACATGAAACTTAATGCCCACATGCGCTCCAATCAATATATTGAATGCTCAAATATTAGGTGAGAATGTTGCACGAGCTAATCATATAGTTTTGTCTATAGGATAGAATTGGAAGTCCCACCTTACTAGTTCGATCTTCTTCATCGCATAGACTAGAGTTGAGACTAGTATTTTGTATTTTCGAAATAAACGTCCAAATCTTAAAAAGAATTTACAAGTCCAAATCTTGTACTCCGATTCTCTTTCTTGTAAGAACAAGGGTCAACATGAGTCATACCCTAAAATTCTAAACTAAAAAAACTAAATGCATCATTCAAATGTAAAAGTTTAAAATGCTTAACTCCCCGATGATGGTTAAGTTGATCGAAGATTTCAACAAGAGAGATCTATTTTAAATTTATGTCTCAAAATCTATTTGAAATTCAATTATTTTAATAATTGAACATGATCTTCTATAAACGGGACCAAGTCGACATAGTTTATGTTGTGAAAAACTATAGCAATAAAACGAAAACGGTAATGAGAAAAAATTCGCAAATCCAAAAGAACACAGAAACACAGATTTACGTGGTTTGGCAAATTGCCTACGTCCACGAAGCTGCAAAGGATTTTATTAGTTTGAGGATTTACATCGTCGATCACGTCGACTTACAAGAAAGACACTTTCTCTCACTTCCTCTCTCTCTCCCCTCCCTTTTCTCTTCTCTCTCTCTTCTCTCTCTTCCTTATTCTCAAAGCCACGTGAAGGAAATATTAACAAAGAAAAGCAATAGTTTTTCTCTGTTCCACAAATCAGGAAAAGCCCAAAAGAAAAGTAAAGGAGCTGTCCTTATTTTCTTTTCCCTTTCCCTGTATGTTTCAGCCGAAGAGGAGTAGAGTAGAATGGATTGGTAGGCTTTAGCTTTGCTTTTTATAAGGAGCATAAAAAGCTTAATAAGGAAATTCCTTTTGGCGGGACCGCATGAGGGAGATGGTGGGACACACTTTCGCATGGGTTTAGAAGGAAACAGGCAGGGAGGCATTTTAAGGAAGATTTAATGGAGTAATTAAACTAATTAACATCCAATTAACTTCTACTTGGTCCGGGCTCCACTTACTTAACAATTCTCCCTCTTAAAAACTGTGACACTGAGCGACATCATCCATTAACTGCATCAACCGCTGGCTGTACCGATCTTTTCCTAAAACTCGATATTTTCTATTTTCTTCCACCTCTGCAACTCAAAACCTCCGTCTTTAAGCTAGAAGGTCAGCTGAAGTCGAACACAACTTCAGCTTCTCAAGAGTAACATCTTTAATGGACATATCAGTGTCAATATAGCTTTGTACCTCCAAACTCTTTTCTAGGTTACTCCTGCATCTGCTAACAACTACTGCATGGGCAATATCCTGCCTCCGCTAAAAGCTTTTTTCAACAAGTCTAACCTTGTACTTCTTATTGCCATCAAACGCAGTCTTCTTCCCTCGTAGAATTTCTGTCAGCTCCCAAATCTGATTCTCTGACAGAGAATCCATCTCTTCCTTCATGGGCCGCTCTCACTTGCTCGAATTTTCATCTTGCAAGGTTTCTTCATATCTTTGTGGTTCTCTACCATCTGTCTGTGGAACAATAGGAATGAGTGTCACAGACCCACTCTCCTCATCACTTCCATCACTGCCCTGCACTATGACTTTTGGTAATCATCAAGTCTTACTTTTCTACTGTGGTCACCTGTAGTCATATATAGTGTGTTTATTCTCTTACATCGAGTCAGCACCAATGCTTATTTGGTAATCTTCAATGTGCTATTTGTGAACACTACTAAATGACCACCCACAGAAATGAGGTTTCTCTTCAACTCAGGAACGCGTCTGACATTTTGCTAAGTTCATTTGCTTTTGCTAGGGAGTGCATTATCAATGTCTCCCATCCCCACCACATTCAAAGCTTTTCTATCAGCCAGATATACATTCCGAAAGTCACCAACATTATAGTTTCACATCAACTTCCGGCAGGAAGATGTACGGAAGAAACCTCCGAATCTAAGATATCAGTCATCAACATAACCGCGAATTTTTCATCAATAGCAGCATTACGTATTTCTTCGGTATCACATTTCGTGCTTATCATTCTCCTTCTTCTTAGATTCCTGCAGTTCATTTTTTATGCGGCAAGCATTGCACAATTCCAACGAGGTTATCTGTCGATCGAGCTTGATTTTGATCTTCCTATGTTTGAGTTCCTGTCTTGTGATCTCCTTCTGGAATCAACAATCAGTGTCGAACTCCAATTCAATGTCTCACCTGAATCTTTCCTGTGCACCTCCTCATCCAAAATCAAATCACGAATATCATTATATTTCAGTTTAGATTTACCTGCAGAACTGCTAACTACTAACTGTCATCCTTATGGCTTCCCAGCTATTAAGCAATGAAGTTAACAAAATCAGCGCACATATCTCATCATCAAAATCAATTTCAATAAACGACAATTGATTTGTGATATTATTGAATTCGTTCAGGTGTTGAGCAACAAACCCACCTTTCACCATCTTCAAATTAAATAACTTCTTTATCAAATGCACATTGTTATTCGCCGATGGCTTTTCATATATGCTTGATAAAGCTGCCATGAGATCTATATTAGTCCTCTCCTTGATGACATTGTGGGCAACGGACCTCGACAAGGTTAATCGAACAACCACCAGAACCTGTCGATCCAACAGATTCCATTCCGCCTCGTTCATCTTTTCCAGCTTTTTTCCCAATAACGACATGTGAAGTTTCTTCCAATAGAAGTAGTCCTCTATTCGTATTCTCCAATAACCAAAATATGTGTCATTGAACATCTCGATCCCCGATGTCATCACTTCGTCTACGCCCATCGTCCTTTCTTAGATTCAAACCAAATCTCTGATATCAGTTGTTGTGAAAAACGACGATAATAAAGCGAAAACGGAACGAGAAAAAATTCACAAATCCAAAAGAACACATAAACACACTGATTTACGTGGTTCGACAAATCGCCTACGTTCACGAAATTGCAGAGGATTTTATTGGTTTGATGATTTATATCCGTCGATCACGTCGACTTATAAGAAAGACACTTTCTCCCTCTTCCTCTCTCTCCCTCCTCTCCCTTTTCTCCTCTCTCTCTCTCTCTCTCTCTCCTCTCTCTTCCTTATTCTCAAAGTCATGTGAAGGAAAGATTAACAAAGAAAAACAATAGCTTTTCTCTATTCCACAAACCAAGAAAAACCTAAAAGAAAAGTAAAGGAGCAGTCTTTATTTTCTTTTCCCTTTCCCTGTATGTTTCAGCCAAAGAGGAGTAGAGTAGAATGGAGTGGCAGGCTTTAGCTTTGCTTTTTATAAGGAGCATAAAAAGCTTAACAAGGAAATTCCTTTTGGTGGGACCGTGTGACGGAGATGGTGGGACACAGTTCTGCGTGGGTTTAGAAGGAAATAGGCAAGGAGGCATTTTAGGGTAGCTTTAATGGAGTAATTTAATTAATTAGCATCCAACTAACTTTTAAGTGGGTCGGGCTCCACCTACTTAATAGTTTAAAGATAAACAATCCCCCGATGATGGCCTTGTTGACCGAAGATTTTATCTGGAATTGTCTATTTTCAAAATTAAATTTCAAAATCAATTTGACTAAATTCAATGATATATATGAACACGATCCTCTGTGAGCAAAATAGAGTTGACAAGGTTCATATACTATCATCTGTTAATACTAAACATGATCATTTACAAGCAAGATGTAAAATTGACAGGATTTAAATGAAATAACCAAAACCCTGATGATGGCAGAATTGATATAATATTTCAAGAGGAGGGCTCTATTTTATAAATCAATTGAAATGAAAATTTCAAAGTAGCAAATCAAAGCAATGAAAATAAAATCAATTACCTAAAAACCTAAATCATATAAATCAAATAATAAAGTTAAAGTTCAATCACTTGAAAGACTTAAAGTAAATCACATCCACCCTTCGCAACAGTTTATCGAAAGTGATAAATTTTCTATTGCCTTCAATTCACAAAGAACTAATGTCATATTAAGTGCATCCTTATATTAACAGTCTAAGCAATTGCATACCAGTAAATGTGACTCGAGTCCTCGGTCCCAAAGCTTAAAAAAAAATGTAGAGAGAGTCCTACGGAGACATCAAAATTTTCGGAGCCACCAAGCATGTACAAGGCATCAAGTAATAAAGATTTTCATGTTCATTCTCGTCAAGTCATCTCATCAAGCAGTGATATGCAAGCAGTCACATGTTTGTTTTGTTTGTACCTTATATTATTCATTATATGGCAATGAGAATGGCCGAGGAATATTGTATTCTATTTCCTAGTTTTATAGTAGTTCAATTAGTTAGCATGAAATTTTGATTTATTTTAAAAATTAATTTTCATTATGGGTTATTTAGATTGGAGATATTAGTGGTTGATGGCTCTAAATTGATGCTATTAGATTGGGTTTGGGTTTTTGGTTGAATTGACATTTGATGATCAGATCAATAAAATAAGGAACTTAGAACTGATGGTGTTCAAATTACGTATTTGTAAAAAATAGATATATAATGAAAGCAAATCATGCACATGAAGACTGATGCTTTTGAAGAAGAAAATGTATTGAGTTTTCCTTTGTCTAAGAGCGATGCAGTATAAAATATTGAAGATAAAATTTACCACCCTTAGTAATGAAAAGTTAGGTATGACTGTAGTAATGAAGAAAATGCTTGTTTTTTTTTTTTTTTTGGTTTGGAAGAAATGTTTTTTTTTTGTAGAATAAAAATGTAGATTAGTTTTGCTCAAGCTAGCAATGAAGCTAATAGAAAGTTATGAGGCAATGCACCATTGAAATGATGTGAATAAAAAATCTGATTGAAGCTTTTAGTTATTCATTGACTCAACTTATGGTTTTTAAGTCAAATGTGATAATAAGACAACCATCCATATCACTTCCAACCCTATTTTGCAATAAAAAACAAAATATATTGAAATAGATTATTTTTCTGTATAAATATTGTTATTGGAAAGTGGATCATCTCTTCTCATGTCTCCAACACAGACTAATTAGGCATATTTTTTAGGAAATTTTCGTGGATCACTTTGATTCTCTAATCTTTGCATCAAATTGGATCTTCATGATATATTCCCTCTTGTTTGAAAGGGAGTGTTGTCGTAGAGATTTTTCAAATGAGAAAATTAGTAATAAGAATTTTCTTTTTTTTTACTTAAATATATTTTCTTAGTTGAGAATATTTTCACTGTTAATGCTTTCCATTTTGTCATTTGTCTGTGCCCATACATATGTATATATGATTTTCTGTAGTTACTACCTTATTTAGTCATAATACCAGAATTCACTCTATTTATTGTCATATATAATTTGAGAAATACTTGTGGATTGAATTTAACAATTTTCATGATAGTTTAACCTTTTGCCAAGCTTGTGAAAATATACAAGGAAAATTGGATGGCATATACAGGTCTTTTTAATGGTATAATTTGTTCATGTATTTCACTAATCAAAATCACACAGTACATGCAAGATATCACTTCTATCTTTAATTCCAAATACATAAAATTCATTGTATTTTGAAATCACAATCATCTTATAATGCAATAAAAGCCATTCATTGATAAAATTTTGACCTACTTGTTTGATGATCAAACTATCTTGTTAATTTTTTTATGACATTGATCGTAGTTATGTTAAAGACAGAATGATTTTTGTTTTACTTTTTAAGGTCATAATCTCTAAATCGAAATGGAAGGGGAATGATGTTTCTCCATATATCAGGAGAATATGCATTTTCTCTTTTTATTTGTAACTATATCACATTCTATTATCTTTAATATGAAGTCACCCAATTCTTATTTATCTATAACGTGAAAAATGCTGGCCTATTGCCTTTTATCTGCTTTCACCATGTAAAGCAATTCAACCTATTTTTTTACTAATGTGAATTATAGGTTTCTTCTCTTTAGATCCAAGGATCTATCAACTTTTTTGTGCATCCAATGGATAGTCAGACACTCTTAAAAATTCATGAAACATTGTTGCTATAGTTAAGAATGTTGAAGATGAACTTGAGTATTCTTATATGAGAATTTGTGACCTGAATTCTTTGGGTTTAGATCGAAAAGTTTGCAGTGCTATATGTGGCGCAACCAAAAGTGTGTGAAAATTTTTTTGTCTATTTTTCCATCTCCTGGTTTTCATATGAATCTGTGTTATTCTCTTTGCTCTGTTTACTGTTATTATCACGTTAATTTTGTAACAATAACCAATCTAACCTTAGACTTTGTTTTGCAATCATCCACTTCAGCATTGTATTTAACTCTCGTTTATATGCAGAAGCGCAAACATTTTCATTTTGAGCTCGCAAAGGTACAAGAAGAACTTCCTATTTGCAGAAAACAATTGGAGGATGCTCAAGTCACTAAAACTGAAGTATTGAATGAATTGGACACTGCAAGGCGACTTGTTGAAGAGCTAAAGTTGGAACTCGAGAAAGCACAAACTGGGGCGGCACAAGCGAAGCAGGATGCAGAACTCGCCCAGCTTCGAGCAAAAGAGATGGAGGATGGCATAGGTGACGATGCAAGTGTTGCAGCTAAAACACAGCTTGAGGTTGCTAAAGCGAGGCATTTAGCTGCCGTTGCAGAGATAAAATACGTAAAAGACCAGTTAGCAGACCTTCAAGACCAGTATTCTTCTTTAGTTGGTGAAAGAGACCTCGCAATTAGAAAAGCTGAAGAGGCTGTTTCTGCTTCGAAGGAGATGGAGAAAGCAGTAGAAGACCTTACACTAGAGCTCATTTCCATAAAAGAATCACTTGAATCTGCCCACGCCGCACATATTGATGCTGAAGAGCATCGAATTGGTGCAGCTCTGGCAAAAGATCAAGATTGCCTCGATTGGGACAAGGAAATAAAGCAGGCTGAAGAAGAACTGAATGTCCTCAACAAACAGCTTCAAAAGACAAAGAATCTCGAGACGGATTTAGAAACCGCGTTGAGTTTATTGGCCGACCTGAAACAAGAATTAACAGCATATATGGAATCCAAACTGAAAGAACAATCAGAAAGTTCTGAAGAAATGCAATCCAAAGATGCTGTAGTTTCTAAAAGAAAGGAGCTTGAGGAGGTGAAGGCGATTATCGAGAAGGCCAAAAATGAAGTCAGCATACTAAGGATAGCAGAGTCGTCACTCAAGTCCGAGTTCGAGAGGGAAAAAGCAGGCCTTGCTTCCATGAGACAGAGGGAAGGAATGGCATCCATAACTGTTTCAGCACTCGAAGCTGAGATTGAAAGGACGAAAGATCTAATAAAGCAAGTTAAAGAGAAAGAGAAGGAAGCACGGGAAAAGGTGGCAGAGCTTCCAAATTTGATTCAACAGGCAGCTCTGGAAGCAGATCAATTCAAGTCATCCGCAAAGATGGCACGAGAAGAGCTGAGGAAGGTCAGCGAACAAGCAGAACAAGCTAAAGCTACTCTGAGCACCACAGAGATCAGGCTGCAAGCAACCCTAAAAGAAATTGAAGCTTCTCGAGCATCAGAAAGGTTGGCACTTGCAGCAGTTCAGGCTCTGCAGGAAAGCGAGGAGGCTGCTTCCATGGGAGAGTCCCCTCGAGGAATATCCATTTCTCTCGATGAATACTACGCTCTGAGCAAGAGTGTCCATGAAGCCGAGCAAATTGCCAATGAGAGAATTGCCTATGCTGTTTCCCAAATCCAGGCGGCAAAGGAGTCTGAGTTAAAGAGTTTACAGAGATTGGAAGAAGCGAATGTCGAAATGGATAGAAGAAAAGAAGCACTGAGAGCTGCAATGGAGAAGGCCGACAAAGCCAACCAAGGGAAACTTGGGGTCGAACAGGAGTTGAGGAAATGGCGAGCGGAGCACGAGCAGCAGAGGAAAGCGAGCGATGCCGGTGGCCACGCTGCTTCAAATCCTTCACGAACTCCTGCAAGGAGCTTCAATGATGGCCACGAAACAAAAACTGGCGAAGTAGCTAATACTGTTTCGACTGATATCATCCATCCTTCTCCAGGCCATGTGATTTACATGCCAGGTAATAAAATGGAGCATGTGTTACCAGAGTTGAAGCCAAGGAAGAGTAAGTTTTTTTTCCCAAAGATTGTAATGTTTTTTGTGAGAAGAAGGTCAAGATCAAGGAAATAGATAAATAATCTTTTGAAATATATATATATATATATATATATATATATATATATATATATATATATATATATATATATATATATATATATTGTATTTATATTATGTTTAGAGCACCAGTTGTAAATGTCATAAATGTGGATAATATAATTAAGTTTGCTTTTTATTTTGTCCATGAGCATATAGCTGTAAGTACCTTGTTAAGACTAGCATACAAATTTGTGCAAGGGACTCATTTGAATAATTTTGTTAAGCCCTATTAGATAACAACATTTCTTTTGATAAATTGACGGGAAATTTACATTTACACCACACAATTTTTCTGTATTCACATATTTAACACCTAGTTTTGACATTTACACTTCGGTCTGGTTGGGGACAGCTTTTTAGTTGCACCTAACGTGCTCTTTGGAGAGCCGTGTTCTAACTGCTTCTATTGTATGTTTCGCAGTGTTCTCTTTGTGTTTTTGTAACATGATGTCTTTTCGGAGCCTTATTTTCAGTTTTTCTTCCCTGTCGCCAAATTTTTGGAATTCGATCTTATTTGTGCTCATTGTTTGTTGTATTTAGTGCATCCCATGCATGTGCTTGAAATTTATAGATCCATATTTTGTTTTCAATTTACTTGGGCTCACTGAGGATTTGGTGGTTTTGTTTTGAAAATTTTTGAGCTTGCTCTGGGTATGGGGGAATGTGCTTGTAATCATGAAAGTTTTAAGCGTGAGCTTAATACATAAGAATTTTGTGCTCTGCAAGTACAAAAGAAATGTATGCTATATATGTAAGTCCATAAGCTCTATGTGCATTTTTTTCAAAACATTGTATGCTTGGTTAAAGTTGAGCATTCGGTCGTTTCAGATTCAGATGGTTTGGTTTGGGTAAACTGATTTCAACCGAAATCTAAAATCAAGTATCAAACCAAACAAAATTTTAGTCAAAGCAAATCAGCCAAACTGAAGTTTAATTCGATTTAAACTGTTCGATTTTACATCAACTGAATATAATTTTAATGTAAAAGAATATGTTGATAACAAGATAAAATGAAGATTATTCAACGAGTATATAATGTTGATCACTAAAAATTTTACTTTTAAACATTTAAGTGAAGATTTACTTAAAAAATTTAGTTTTCGGTTAATTCGGTTAAATTAGAAGTAATAGCAATTCGTAAATCTAAAATTAAACTTCAACATATTTTAAATCGTAACTAAATTTTCTTTCTTAAATAGAACTGAATCAACCAAATTGACTCGATTTAGTTCGATTTTTTTGGTATAAACCGAATAATGCACACCCCAGGTTGGTTATGCATGTGGTGGGATTGCTCTAGTTTTGATTGAAGTTGTGGGTTGGCTTGTTATGCATTCAGTGGCATTTGATAGTGTGTACTTACATATAAATCAATTCTTATGCATTATTGCGGGCTATTCTATGCATTCAGTGTGTGTAATGATGATGAAAATTTAGGCTTGAGGTTTTTAAATACATAAGAACTTTCTATTATGTAAGTGCATAAGAAATGTGTGGTTTGTATGCAAGTAAATAAGATATGTTTACATGATAAAACTTTACATGTGAGGTTTTTAATTATGTAAGAATTATGAGCTATGTTTGTAATTACGTAGGAAATGTGTGATATGTAAGTACATGATGAAAGTTTAGGTTTGAGGTTTTTAAATAAATAAGACTTTTGTGCTATGTGTGTAAGTACATAAGAAATATGCTTTTGTTTGGACTACATAAGAATTTTGTGCTATGTGTATATGTAATTAGGATTTTTCCTGCTAAGTGTGAACTTTGTTTGAAATACATAAGAAATGAGTTTTTGTTTGGAATACATAAAAAATGCTCTTTGTAGATACATAAGAATTGGTGGAATTGCTTTGTTTAGATGGAATAGTGATATTTCAACATATAGTTGGAAGATTTGCTTACACATGACTAAATTCTTATGTATTTATATATCTAACACCTAAATATAAATTTCTACATTAATGAGACTTAAGTGCACGAGTGCTCTCTTTGTTGGATATTAAATCTTTGTGAACATAAGAATTGTGTGATATGTATGTAAACACATAAGAGCAGCATTTTTGTTAGTAAATATTGTGGGCGTGTCATTGATTTAGTGGGATTGATCTATTTTAACATATCATTGAAATATTTACGTACAAAGAAAACAATTCTAATGCATTCAATGTTCTTCATAGCTATTTCATTTATAAATGTTGGTTTAAGAATTTTAGTTTATGTTGTCAACCTTTATTACTAGTTCACTTTAATTTGTTGTAGCTTGCAAGATGTGAAAACAAAAAGTGGTATATTGGCTACTTTGGAGAGGGAGGTCTCTATCATTTTTTGTAATTTATGCTTAAAGAAGATAGAATAAGGCAACAAACCAGCTACACATTTCAATAAAGAAAGCTAGCAAAACATAACAAAGCAAATTCATGAAAAAATAAGAAGAGTATAAGATAAATCTTAACTGAAAAATAAATGAGATTAACAAAAAAAGTATTGGAATTTGTGGAAGAACTCGAAGATAAGAGCAACAAAATTAGGTTGGGATCATACTAAGAAAACAATAGACAAGTTGGAGAAATGGTGGAGAGTTGGCAAGAAAATAATCTTGTTTTAAAATTATTCGATAGTTTGACCTTATTTCTTGATTGCTATCTTTAAATGTAGTTTGAGCCCAATGCAATGCAATTTAGGTTTTCTGGCATAGACTCTGATCTGGAAAATAATCTTGATTTGATGTTTGTCGATATTATAGATATGGGTTCTAATGCATGAGTTATAACACAAGAAAGTCATCAGGATTTAGATGAGCATGAATTTGCTCATTCAAATGAAATTCTTGAGGAACTGGCTCACTGGTTTGAATACACTAAATCCAATCAGTCCAAATACGTTGCACTATAAATCCAGCAACCTAAAAAGAAGGATAAAACTTGCACTATAATTTGAAGTGAACAAATTTCACAGTTAGTTACTACATGTGATAGTATGACGTTTAGTGTTACACAATACACATATAACATTTGATGGATGAAACCACTGGGTTACTAGATTGAACACCTAAAATCTTTGAAGACTTGTCATTATTTTTATTTTTCAAAAGCTTCTTGAAGAACCAATGAAGAGGGATGCTTTTATCACAATGGTCTCGGAGTGGAGACTTCATTATATTAAATATTTTTTTAACAGTATTCTATTTGATCTTTGTGCAATAATTTATTATTTGGTTTTCTTCGTATCCTCTTGAATATCTACTTGAACTATTATTTATCTTGTGTTTATTGCACTTATTTGGTTAATTCAATTTATATAATAATGTGTCTCAACAGTTCTTTTGACAAAACAACACTTTAATTCAGTTATAACTATCCTTCTATCATAATTAGTTGTTATTTTGATTCTCCCATTCAAATTTATAACACTTATGTGGTAAATTATTTCGTTAGGCAATGTTGGAAGTGGTACGATGGATTCCTCGAATGCAAAATAAATCATAGAAGAAAATCAACTAAAAATCGTTTGACAACTACAATATATCTCATTAATGAGCACTACAAAACATGTTTATGTAAGACCATGTGCATGGCTTTCTCTTTAATAGGTAAAAAATGGAATTTTGAACTCCTTCAAGGTCATTCAAATAGAATTCACATCTTTTGAATGCCCAAATTAATATTAGTTATCTCCCGAATGAATTGCAAAATCAGTATAGTTTGCATGGATCATCCAGAATTACACCAAGGGAAGTATTGATCACCACTTTATATATATTGTCATATATTAAGTCGATGTTTGCTACGTCTGAATGGTTTCAACACTCAATTAAGACTATCAACTTTTATTTTTTTCATTAGTCTCATTTCATTGATTAGATTTTTTTTCATTGATTGTTAAATAAATCTCAGTTTAGTTATACACCTAGAGAAATGTGTGACAATATCAAATGCATGTTGTTCTTTAACTTAATTATTGTTTGGACTGTTGACACCAGTAGCATTTTACTAAAAATTAATTGTCAGAGTTTCAATTTCTAACTAGACTAAAAAGGAGAAAATAACAACACAATATATCAATGCACGTGTTGGTAACAACGAAAAAATTGTATAATTGTGGATCTTCAATACTGAATGTATTACATAAAGCTTCTTGAAGAACCAATAATGAGGAATGCTTTTATCTTAATGGTCTTGGAGTGAAGACTTCATTATATTCAATATTTTTTTTAACAATTTGTTTAGTTGATCTTTGTGAAATAATTTATTGTTTGGCTTTCATCGTATTCTATTGAACATGAACTATTATTTATATCGTGTTTGGTGCACTTAAGTGGCTAATTCAGTATCTGTAATAATGTTTCTCAACATTTCTTTTGACATCACAATACTTTAATTTGGTTATAAGTGCCCTTGTGTCATTGTTAGTCATAATTTTCATTGTCTCATTCAAATTTAAAACACTCATGTGATAAATTATTTCATTAGACAATGCAAGATGAGGTCTGATGAATTCATCAAATGAAAATGAAATTATAGAAACATGTAAACAAACAATCATTTGGCAACTACAATATATCTCATTAACGGGTACTGCAAAACTTACTTGTGTAAGACCCTGTGCATGACATCCTCCTCGATAGGTAAAAAATGGATTGTTGAACTCCTTCAAGGTCATCAAAATAGGATTTACATATTTCGAATATCCAAATTAATATTTATGATCTCTTGAACGAATTGTAAAATCAGTACAGTTTTCATGGATCATCCAAAATTACATCAAGGGAAGTATTGATCACCACTTTATATATATTTTCATATAATGAGTCAATGTTTACTACGTCTGAATGGTTTCAACACTCAACTAAGACTATCAAGATTTATTTTGATGTTTGTCTCACTTACTTGATTAGATTTTCTTCATTGATGGTTAAACCAATAAATCTCAGTATTGGTCATACACCTAAGGAAATGCATGACAATATCAGATGCATGCTATTCTTTAAGGTAATTATTATATGAGTCCATTAGCATGTTTTACTAAAGATTAATTGTCAAAGTTTTAATTTCTAACAACACTAAAAAAGAGACATTAATGACACAATATGTCGATGCAACTGTTAATAACAACAAAAAAATTGCATATATCAACCATTGTGGATCTTCAATACAGAAAATATTAGTAGTATGTGACTTCAATATATGTTTTACTTTTATAATGGTCAGATGAGAAGATAGTGCTCATGGTAGTCATATTCTTAAATTTCCAACTCAGAGGCATGAATACAAATTCCCAATGTCATCTTTAGGCCAGTTTAATTAACCAATTTATTTAAAGGTATGGTTACATACAAGGAAGTATTACCTCTGTCGATTTTGGACATCCCATGCAACAAGATTGCTTAAAGCCCTTTTTGACACAAAGCATCACAGTCCTTATTTTGAATGTAGCACTCAAGTAGTTCGAGACATAAATGTATTATTTAACAAGTGACATTCATCATTACAGAGTGTAATTGAGAGAACATTCGATATATAAAAAAAAGGTAATACTCCGAGATTTCTAGACATATTCATTCAAGAAGCAAGTCAAAATAGTTGTAGCTATGATAGCTCTGCCTAATTTTATACGCAAACATCAAACTCTACGTGATGTGAACTTCATGGTCTTAGATGTGGATTTTATTTGCATGCACATTGAAACATTAAAAAATCATACATGACAACCAATATTAGAGGATTATTTGGGTATTGTGAGAACAAATCACGGATGGTGTTTATGAGATAATTCAGGTGAGGGAACAAATCATGGATGTCTTAGTGAATGCATTAAATATCTATAACTAATAAATTGATGGATTATGATGAGTGACTTTTGGGATTCTTTTTCTTTTTTTTTCTCAGTAGGATAGAACTATATTGGTTGATGCAATACATATTTAATTCATGAAAATTTTCTTGCTTTTAGTTTATTGAACTATGAGCATGCACTGATTGCTCTCACTTGAATGGCCATCCGACAACCATGGGTAGTGTTTATTATTATTATTTTTATTTTTAATATCATGTTTACTTTGCTCCCACCTGGATAGCATCAAATGCAGCCATGAGTGTCTTTTATGTGGTCTATGATGAGTCATATGACTCAAGGAGATATTTTAGACATCCTTACTACAATTAGGCCTTACAATATGTGTGATGTTAGTATTAAGGGCTTTAAGAACCTTTTTTTTTCCACTAAATTGTTATGATGTAAGATTTTACTCTCTTCACACAAACTTTAAAATTATATTATTGTTATAACAATAACATTATAGTATTTTTTATATTTGTTTTTTCCTTCTAATTAGTTTCTCATTTTAATATCAACCTAAGCTTAAAATATGAATTATCAAAAAATGTCTTCAAGAAAATTCAATGGCTCGAGAATTGTGTATTACCATTTGCAATGCATTACATACACTTCTTGAGGAGAAATTAGTTTTGGGAGACGATTTTATATTTATCTGATAAACAAGATGCTTGATGATTGTTACTTCTTTCAATAGGCTAAGGATTATGAGAGATCCACTTCAAACAACGATAATGTCTCTTTAAAAAAGAAATTCTCTCAAAAGTCTGATCATTTGGAGATGAAGATCAATATTATAATAATTTTACTTGTTCCTATTTTAATTTTAAATTTTCTGTAATTTATTAATATCAAGTGATGTATGACTTGTAATATAATATTTTAGACTTCTGACTTTTTGAAATATTTTGAAATTTATTTCCAGTGCTTTGTTTGAGCTGTTTCTAAAAATGTGCATTAACAACTACTTTCTTCAAGGATAAAATAGTCTTTATTTCAAAAAACAACTGCAACACAATTGTTTCACAGTTGAACTATCTATGCAGACTACAACTGCTTCTCCTGACAACGGCTTCATAATAATTTCTCTAGATTGCAACTTCACAGCTGCTTCTTAAAAAAACTGCAGCTATCTCAAACAAGCCCTTATAATAACATGGTGTCCTAAACTTATTACTTAAGCATGAAAGATGTATTTTACTTCTAAAAAATAGTGATGATGATATTTTTGATATGATCTTAAAGATCTTAGTGTCATGAATGTAAATAGTAGCATTAATATATCTTAGTGTCACTTTGTTAAATTTGCAACTATTAATATTATTAGTGCTTTATTTTTTTTCTTTTATTTTATATTAAAATAAATATTTTACTTTTCCAACCTGACAAATACATAATGATCAATCCTTATATCAAAGTATATTGACAAAGATATTATGATTGAAAAAAAAAAACTATTTTTTTATATAGTTTTATTACTTAGAATTAAAAAGAAGAATCTTTGAAAGATATATTAATGATTCATTTAGTTTTGTTTATAATTATTAATGTATTGAGTTATTATATTAAATATTTAGTTATATATTATTCAACATCTTATTACTATGATAAATGAGTAAGAATTTAATATAATAAAACAATTTATTCATTATTTATCAAAATTAAATATATCTACAAGTATTTTTAGCATTAAAAAATTTTTGATTTATTGTTTTAAAAAATAATTACATCTTCAAAATAATAATAATAAAAATAAAGTAAAATATCAAAATAATTTCTTATTATTTTAAAATTGAGTTCTAATTTCTCAGTCTAAATTTAAAAAATTTGAAATTTATTTTGATATAAATTTTGGGACTTAGGGCTGTCAAAACGTCATTGCTCGCGAATGTTCTGTTCGTCGTTAGCTTCGTTCTGTCGTAAGCTTAATAACCTTAACAAGTCCGAACACGAACAAAGATTTGTTCGTTCGTGTTCGGCTCATTTTCAGCTCGAAATAATATATCATATATATATATATATATATATATATATATATATATATATATGTATATATGATATATATAGTTAGAGTAGTATTTTTAAAAAATTTAAAAGATTTATAATCAATTAAAATTATTAATTAAATAAATTTAATAAAAAAATATTAAATTAGATTCAAATGATGTTGTAATATAAAATATAATTCTAAAATCTTGCCTTAACTCTTAACATCTTATAGTTACGTGATTAGGATTATCAAAAGTATTATTTATTCGTGAACAGCTCTTGTTCAGCTCGTCTGCTTAACGAGTCAAACATAAATATATTTTTGAGCTTGAAATATAAACGAGCAAACACGAATCAGGCTAGTTTAAACCCCGAATGCGACTAACATTATCCATTTAAGTATTCCGGTACTATTTTGAGAGTTTATATATTATCCAATTGCCCAACGACATTGGTCCACGTGTAGGATCAGGTCCCAAATTACTTTCTCATCTTCTGTGGTCCCCGCTCGTCCCCTTTTTTGTCCTTTCCCGATAATACCTGCACAGTCCCGAACCCGAAGGGCTGCCGTCGCCGGCTCCGGCCCTCCGCCTACGAATTCTCGCTCTCTCCGCCGTCACCAAATGAACGATGAACACAGTATTCTCCTTCGCTCTCTCGTTCCTCCTTATCTTCTTCTTTTTCTTCTTCGCCGACTTCTCTTTCGCCATCGCCGCTCCTCCTCCTCGAGGTAAATTTACCTGCAACCAATGCCGGCTTGTAATGTTTTTCGCATCAACTCTTATGATTGGTTTTGACTGATTGTGATTTTATACAGTTGACATTGATATTTGTTTGGATTGATGAATCGGGTTTGTGGGGAATTTGTTCGAATTGATGTTATTTTTCACCTCCAAACTTGTATTATTATTTTGGTTTTTATTTCATTAAAATGTCGTCGGGTTCCTCCTCATATGATGTTTGAATTTATATCAAAGGTTCGTAATGCTTCCTTATGTGCAAAGGAGGGGGGAAGTGTGCTTTTAAGCATTTTATAAGCGGCTGTTCTGTTCTTCAATATCTGCCTTTATTATGGTTTAACAAGACTGTCACCATGGGTGGTAGGGGATAGCTTTAAAATTTTTAGGGTTTTTTTTTCCTCACCGAAAGTATTCGCATTGCGGTTCGTGTCACGACTGCCGACTTTAAGAAACATGCTGTGTCTTTTTTAGCAGCACCATTTGATGCAGGACTTTTTAGGACCATAATATAGGGTTTTAATGTTTCTGTGGAACATTCTATTATAAAATTTCTGTTTCTAATGGTTTACTGCTCATGAACAGAAAATTTTGTGTTCATGGAGCAGTTAACTATCCCTCACCATCAAAATATAATTATAGATCATGGAATAGTAAGAATTTTGTTCTTATGTACGGGGAAATCATGAGACTTGTTTCCCCTCATTTCCATTCTCTCTTTACTCCAAAAAACCTCGACAAAATCTGCTTCATTTTGAAAGATTATTTTCATATTTAATCCTATTCAAAAAATTTCAATTCAAAGTAAAAGAAAACCTCCATCTTATCTCATAAAATCATCCTCCTTGATTTTCTCCAAAAGATTAACAGCAAACCTGGAAAGTTTAAGTATACTATAATCCTATTTTAATTCCCATTTAAATTCAACAACAACAGCAACAACAACAACAACAAAACCTTAATCCCACTAAGTAGGGTCGGCTACATGAATCCTTTTTCTCCATTGTGTCCTATTTAGTGTCATATTTTCATTTAATTCTAATAAATGAAGATCATTTTTCATATAATAAACTCAAGTCTTTCTAGGACTACCTCTGCCTTTCTTAACAGAAGTCGAATCTAAAACATCTACTCTCCTAATCGGATCATCAGATGATCAACATTTAATGTGACCAAAACATCTAAGGCTACTTTCTCTAGTTTTGTCCGTCATTGGAGCTACATCAACCCTCTCACGGATATATACATTTCGCATTTTATCTCTAAGTATAAAGCCACTAATCCACCTAATCATTCTCATCTCGGCAACACTTAACTTAGTATTATGCTTCTCTTTTAAAGGCCTACATTCAACACTATTGCAGGTCTCACCGCCATCTTATAAAATTTTCCTTTAAATCTTAAGTGTCATGAGCTTTAAATTGTTAGTAATGTTAACAACAAAACAACTGTTCATGTGAATGCTGAGATCAGAGTTTTGAGAAAATAGAAACATAGTTGAGGTAAGAAAGTGTCAAAATTTCAATGTAAGTCTCATATCGTCTCATCGAAATTACTTTCCCTAAAAATTCTTAGGATCCAATTTCACAATAACAAGAAGAATCACATCTAACTTGCACTTAAGGAAAAGAGGAAACTAATTTGTGATCAAAGTATAATACCAATAGAACTATTTTTATGTGCCTCAACCACTCTTATTTACAAATTCTCCCTTAATTTACAAGTAAAAAGGTAAAATATAATTTAACCGTTTCCTTCCAAAAAGATAAGTTTATGAAATTCTTCTAGAGGAAGTTTACAGTCAGCAAGATTTGGCAGTGCAGTCGCAACATAACTACAAGAACAAAAGATCACACGTCACAATAGGAAAGGCAGGGAATTAACATCAATTTACCTATCTTTAAAATTTTTGGCTTTGATGAATTAATCAATTAATATTTCTCAACTAGAGCTGATCATAATTATTACTCTTCTTGTAAGGTTGATCATGAGTTGAGCTCAAGACAAGCATAAGCGAGTTTTTCTTTACTGAAGCTCAAAATTATTGAGCTCACTTGATTCCAAATTTTTTAAATTTGAGTTGAGCCTGCTCAACTCAAAATGATATTATGTTGAGCCGACTTAAAATTAATTTCAAGTTGTTTCAAAGTTGCACAATAAAGAGAGGAGAGTTGGGGGGTGGGGTGTAGGGGTTTAAACATAGGAACTCTTGTGTAGGCTATGAAAGATATTAATCAAATGTCAATCAAATGGGCCAATCATTTTTTTTCAATCAGTATCATATTAAATATTTATCATATGTGATAATTTTGACCCAAATGGAAATGCATCTAAAGTGAGCCATTGTAGACTCAAAGTAGATTTTGAGGCAAGTACCCTGGCTCAAAACTTGACTCTAATCTATTTGACTTGATTTTGATTAGACTCACAAATTGAGTGAATTGTTAATTTTAATCATTATCAACAATAGCTTCATTTATAGGCATTACCTAGTCATCGCCTATTGATGTCTTTTAACTTCATAAAATATCTTAGGTAATTATCATATGTAGAGGAAATGCTAATATCTTTAAGAATAGCTTCAAAAACATATCTGTATGAAATTCTAAAAGTTATGTAGATGATACCTTGAATGTGAATTTTTGAGAAGATGGAAATATAGAAGAATCCAAAGCATTGGGTGATTTCTAATGTAAAGCTAAATAAGTTACATTAAAATCAGAAATAGCACTAAAATTTTCATAAAGTTTCAAAAAAAGTATTTATCCGAACTTACTTTAGATAAATTTACCTTTCTGGTAGGTAATTTTTTGAAGGCTTTTAGAAGAAACATTATACGATTTTAACAAATCATTGTCTTATTACTTGAGTTGAATTTCATATATCTCTTTTTAATAAACATAGAGAATTTTCAACATTTAAGTAAGTCACATACGAATAAATTTGCATGACCAATGAATGATGCTATATGATATGGTGAAAGTAATGAAAATGATGAATGCTAAATTTCTAGTATGCTTTATAGGGCATATTAATGAATGCCTTGTAAACAATTTCTAGTGGAAAAGATTAGAAAGAAAACATAAAAACAGATAACTACATAAATTCAATATGATTATATATATGGGTAACCTCTTTAAGGAAAGCTAGCTCATATGAAGGGATCATTTTAGCAATATTTTTTAAATATGATGCAATTAACCCTCTTCATAAGATTCCTTTTACAAATTTGTGAAACAAGAATCTAAGAACAAAAAACAAAATTTATTTTATTATTATTATTCATAACTGGAATAATATTAATGAATAATGACTCAAGCTTTACTTTATTGGTTCGCTCATTTGAACGATTGTAAGCATGATTATTTAGCTTTGCATTCATAAATATATTCAATTCTGCTAGAAGTAGAAATCTATGTATGACCTCATGCTTAACATTGATTTTAGATTGAAATTCTGATGCTTGATTAAATATAGGTTTAAATTCATCAACATGTTCTTATGTAAGTGCAGTTCAGATTCAGCAAATTTAGATTTAGAAATAATTTAACTTTAATCTTCTTCACTGTACAATTCATTGCAAATGAATATTCATGAACTATATTCTCTCTTTAATTGGATCAAATTCACTAATACATGATTCTCATGTTGGTGTGTCTCTCACAGGCTTTATAGGAGATATAAATGATTTTGTTGTTGTGATATTAAGCACTTTTGTCATAGTTCTGACAGAATGATTATAATATTTCTCAACCTCTAATGTTTTTTGTATAAGACCTTGTCTTGTCTTTGAAAAATTTTATCTTACTTCATGCTTAATTTTTGTCTTAATCCTTTAGTAAAACATATAGTGATGAAAGAGTAATACACAGACAAATGATATTTTACAATAAAATCTTTATACTCAATAAAATACCCAAGCACAGTATATTCATATTGTTTAAATTATCAAAATAATCATGCATTCAATCCTTATAATCATTGAATGCCAAATATCTCCGAGTTTATATTTTTTATTGGTCTTTTTAGATTTTACTAAACTAACAATTGTTCATTTAAAAAATTCATCATTCTCATTTAATTTTAATTTAAATAATTTTAAATATTTTAGAATCAAGTGTATTGCATCTTTCAAAGAATTCTTCTAAATCATCAATCCAATTGAAAAATTTTCTACTATTCTATCTTTCATCGAATGTAGGTATATGGTTGAGTCATGATAATTAAATTGAATGTGTATTGACCTTTATTTTATTTTATTTTATTTGCATCATTTATTATTTTGTTAATTGACTTAAACTATTGTGCTATGTTTTTGCTTGACTGTAAGATGCAACCTTCAAATTGGTGGTTCAAATTGGTTTATGATACTAGAGTTTTTTACTTAAGTTATGATACTAGAGTTTTTGAGTTTCTAATTACAAAATTATGATGGGGTGTACAAATTCACACACGTAACTTCAAATTGGTGGTTCACAAACTCTTAATTTAGGCAATGTTCCATCACTTCACACGAAAATTGAAAATGCTTGAAACTCATAAAAATGATAAATTGGCAATCTAATGGAAATCTTGTATTAAAATTAGGGCCATAAAAGAATAACACATTTGACTTGAAACTCACATCACAATGAACAGATTAAATTATATTAGATTTGATAATATTTAATCACACAGTCAAACCAAAATTTAAATTAAAAACAAAGAAATAGAACCAAGAAAAATAAGCATTAAATATCAATCCTATCCTCATGTTCGTACAAGGCTGTAATTTTTTCTGACAGTCTATTGTCTCCAATTGCATCATATGCTATACATCCAATGAGCATTCTAGGAATCAGCATAACAGTTTTGTAATCAAATAAAAGCAATTTTGTAATCAAATTAGAACAGAAATAGAAATATGTTTACATGTCTCAACTTCATCCTTATATATAATCACAAATCCTTAATTTGCGAATAAAAAAAGTCCAAAACCTAAGTTTGCAATCTGTTTTGAAAGGGTAACAGCCATTGAAATCCTACATGAAGAAGTCGCAGCCAAGTAGGATCCTGTGATAGGAGTCATAGGCCAGGTAAAGCAACAGAAGATCACATATCATGGAAGGAAAGGAAAACAGTCCACATCACCATTTCTAATTTCTTCGTGGTTAATATTCATGCCTTAGTTTTAAATGAAAATTTGATTTACATAAACTTCTTGCATTAACATCAATGCAATATCATTCCTCATTGGCATATCCGCTGCTGTTCTACAATTTGCTTGCATATTTATATGTGAATGAAAGTGATTTTATGATAGAACGAAAAACGTCACACCACCCCCCCCCCTCTTTATTTTAGTTCCAAAGTCTATATATGTGTCAACTTCGTCCCCAAACGCTTTTGAAGGGGGCTAAAATAGTCTCCAATGCCCATGTCAAAATAGTTTGCGCACTATATTGGCACTTTTATTATAAGTTCTGGGACAATTTTGACACTACCCTCTTATGATATGAAGCAAGTTAAAAGCCGTTACGTGTTTCTCACACGGGAGCAGCCTTTCCTGCATTATGGCGATTTTGCGGTATTGGGGAGCCGATCGTGGGACTCCCAAACCGACGAGATCGTATGCTATTTCCCTTTTATTTTCTTTCCTTGTTACGAGTTTCCTTCTTTTGATTATTCCTTTTTGGTTCTTACCTATTTATCCGATCTCTAATTAGGTATTTACTTTGAAGTGACTTATATATATGTTTTCACTTAGGGTTTGATTTTCAGTTTTGCTGTGTTTTGTCTTAGGATAGTCGTCGGCGTCTCTTCTCCCTCTATGGGCTGTATCATAGGGTCCAAGTGGTGTTCCGGCTGTATCTTGACTTCTAAATGATGTTTATCATTCTTATACCCTTCCCCCTCCTTTCCAAATCAACTCACTTCACCCTCGCCGCTTTTCCCTTGCTGCTGCGTGTGTGTGTTTTCCCGGTTTCCCTTGCTCTGTGTGTGTGTGTGTGTGTGTGTTTTCCCGGTTTCCCTTGCTCTGTGCGTGTGCGTGTGCGTGTGCGTGTGCGTCTATTTATCCAGTCTCTAATTAGGTATTTACTTTGAAGAGACTTATATATATGTTTTCACTTAGGGTTTGATTTTCAGTTTTGCTGTGTTTTGTCTTAGGATAGTCGTCGGCGTCTCTTTTTCTTCTACAGGCTGTATAATAGGGTCCAAGTGGTGTTCTGACTGTATCTTGACTTCTAAATGGTGTTTATCATTCTTATACCCTTCCCCCTCCTTTCCCAAATCAACTTCCTTCACCCTCGCCGCTTTTCACTTGCTCTGTGTGTGTGTGTGTTTTCCCGGTTTCCCTGCTCTCTGTGTGTGTGTGTGTGTGTGTGTGTGTGTGTGTGTGTGTGTGTGTGTGTGTGTGTGTGTGTGTGTGTGTGTGTGTGTGTGTGTGTGTGTGTGTGTGTGTGTGGTAGGGTTCCAAGTGGTACTTTGACTGTATCTTGGCTTCTAGATGGCGTTTATGCTTCCTATACCCTTCCCCTCCTTTCCCAAATCAACTCCTTTCACCCTCGCCTCTTTCCCATTTCTGTTGCCACCCTGAAAATAGCAAACCTGCTGTTTTTCCCTGTTTCTTTTCCTGTCGCCACTTTCAACAGCAACTCTGAAGCCGTTCTTGCTGTTCACCACCTCCCTTTTGATGCCGCCACATTCCGTCATCGCCGCCACATTCCGTCATTGCCGCCACCACCACTTTCCAACCAGCTAGCCAATCCCATTGTCATCCTCCCAGAGGTCCAAACCCCTAGCTGGCGCTACTTCCACCCTAAAATCAACCCTAGATCAGGTGATGTGTTTTTGTTTTATTGCAATTTCAGATTTCCACTGTTATTTATTGTAATTTCAGATTTGAATTCAGTAATAATATTTATTTTTCAGTTTGATGTTTGATAAAGTCCACTCCAGCATCAGTTTCTCTTCTTCCTGTCCCTTTTTGCTTACTCATTTGTAACATCTATCACATTTCATACAGGCTACTATATCAATTGCGGTGCTTCGACCGAAGAGAACATTGATGGCATCCCATGGATTCCTGACGAAGGCTTTGTAAATGGTGGAAATGTGTCTCAAATAGACTCTCCAGGCATCATGCCGCTGTTATCAACTCTGAGATATTTCCCTGATACAAAGGCTAGAAAGAACTGCTTTGTAATTCGAGTTAGCAAAGGCAGTAAATATATTGTGAGAACCACTTACTACTATGGTGGCTTTGATGGCAGAAATGAACCCCCGGTGTTCGATCAGATCATCGATGGCACGAGATGGAGCACTGTCGACACCTCTGAGAACTATGCCGCCGGCCTGGCCTCCTATTACGAGATCATGGTTGCGGCACAGGGGAAAACTATAAGCGTGTGTCTAGCAAGAAATGCTAACACTGCCTCAACTTCGAGCCCTTTTATTTCTGGACTGGAGCTGGTGAGCTTGGAAAATTCAATGTATAATTCAACCAACTTTTTGAAATATGCTCTCAGTACTATAGCTCGCCACCGCTTTGGCCATGAAGACAGTCTCATCAGGTATGTGAAGCTTTCATGATTCATTTTAGGAAGATTTATGTACATGCCACTGAATTCTTAAGTAATTACATATATAACAAGCATATTTCAATTTTTATGTAAACAACACTTTACGTATGCATCAAAAAGTGTATTTTACGTTTTAAAAGTTAAAATGGTGATATTTTTTATGCTAAATGAAAGTTATGGGTGCATAAATGTAAAATTCAAAATTTAGATGTTATCTATGTAAATGCATAAGAATTGGGTGATATGTATGTAAATGCCCGCTTCATTTTATTTATATGCAATCATTGGATTTCTTCACTCATTGCAATTGTGCACGGTTAGCCAATTTGACAATTGGTTAAGGATTCCTTGTATGCATTTTTATGCTTTTAAGTGAACTTAATCTTATCATAAAAAAGTATTGAGAAAAGTGTCAAAAATAGTTCTGTAACTCTTTTTAGGGAGCCATTTTTTTCCTGGGTGTCAATTAATGTCCTAATTTTTTTTTATTATCGTCTAAAATAATCTCCACAGAGGACTATTTAAACCCAAATTTAAAAAGCCTGGGAACTAAATTGATATTTTTTATAGACTCTGGACTAGAATGGCTCCATGTAAATTGTCAGTTTACTATTGACACTTTACACAAAAGGTATATATTTGAATATTAGAATATTAATATGCGGAATTATATATTAATTGCTTTGATTTGCTTTTATTGACTTTCCTTCTCCCCTTTATTTTTTTTTTCCTCACTTCTAGATTCTGTAATGGGTATTTATAACCCTCTTTGCATCAATAAGGTTTACCTTGGTTCTATTCTCAAAATTAACATGGTATCAGAGCTAGGTTCTAACCTAGCTGTTGGGTCTCTCCCCTAGCTGTCGGCTGGCCTCCAAGCGCAGGTTCTTCCTCCGGCTACTAAGATTTCCTCTACAGCGACTTGATTTTTCCTCCAACAGCTAACAGTTCAAGCCAGCATTGATTTTTCTGAGAGGAATCTTCCAGGCGCCGATTCTTTCAGGCGCTAATCCAGTGATAAGATGTCCCTCTACAACGACCAGATTTTGCTCCAGCAGCTAGCCGTTCAACCCAGCGCTGATTTTTCCGGGAGGAATCTTCCAGCCGTTGATTCTTCCATGCGTTGTTTTTGTTTTCCTCGAGCGGCTGATAGTTCCTTCCAGCTGTTGGATCCTCCTTCAGCTAGTCGAGTATTTCTCTTGGATCGTCGGAGCTCTTTCCCGAAGCCATAGCTATTCCTACAGGATCTTCTGTTGCTGGTTCTTCCTCTTGCAGCCATAAATTCCTATGTCCCGGAATCACATCTTCTTTGGCTCAGTTAGAATCATGCAAACTCCACAACGGAGCCACCCTTCAACGATGTGCTTCAATCTATTGAAGGATCGACACCGACCTCAATTCCTCTGCAGACCGAAGGACCAGAAAACAACATGAACTTCTTGATCACAACTCATAAATTAAATGACTTTTTCTCCAATGTCCCAATCCGTGTCTTAGTTCTCACCTCGCTGGTATGCTTCGTGAACCTCCAAAGACTGACCTAAAACATGAAGTTTGGGAAGTAGAGAATTCTATGAAAATGTCGTGGCTGATCAACTCCATGGAGATTTCAGTTGGCTGATCATATATGTTACTTCCCTCCGCTAGTTCCCTCTGGACAGCAATCCTTGATACTTACTCAGATGTAGGGAATTCCAGCCAACTCTATGAGGTGTTAAAGAAAATTCGCGAGGTAAAACCAAGATCTAGGTCGGTGACCCAGTACTACAATGACCTAGTTGCATTATGGATGAGATGCGACTTTTATTATGACTATACTTGGGAATCTCCTGTCGCCCTATCTCTCTTCCAGAAAATTATAGAAAATGACCGCATGTTCCAATTTATGGCATGCCTCAACAAAGATCTTGATGAAGTCCACAAACATATCCTTGGTTGAGATCATCTTCCAAGATTCGTTGCAAAGAGAGTCGGAGACTTGTCAGGCTTGTTACTTCTATATTGTCAGTCGAAGCATCCGCCTTTTGGTCTCTAATAGTTCTCAATCACAGACTAGTCATACCACTTGTAATTATTGTCATAAGCCCGACCACACTCGTGATAGGTGTTGGAAACTCCACGGTAAACCTTAAGCCAAATCTTACATTATCATAGGTCTCACTACGGCATTTGAATCCAACACGACAATGTCGGCCTCTATCCAAAATAATCTGGAATCCTCCAATTCTCTTTAAAGTCAAATCGAGCATTTAATCAAGCTGCTTGGATCCAGTTCGTTCTCTTCCGACTCGTCAATCTCCCACATTCGTCAAGGTACTAATCCTATGACACTCACTTCTTTTGCCCTTTCAATTCCATGGATCATTGATTCAAGTGACACGGACCACGTGATTGGAAGATCTCAAAACTTCTCGACATAACATCCTTGCTCATGGAAAGATACTGTTAAAATTACTGACATGTCTCAAAGTTCTATTGCTATTAAATGATCTATTGTTTTAACAACAGGTTTAACTCTGAAATCTGTGTTACATATATCTTTACTGAAGTGTAACATTTTAACAGCCAATAAGTTGATATATGACATTGATTGTGTTTCTCATTTTTCCTATGTTGTCTGTGTCTTTTAGGATTGTCGTTTGTGGAGGATGATTGAAACTGCTAAGCGGATAAGCGTGCTCTACTTCTTCTAAGCAAAAAACATGGAGAACGAGGACACTCTACCCTGTAATTGCAGTTTATCGCAGTCTACTAAATGTTCTATTTTATTATTACACTTTCGTTTGGATCATCCTAGTTTCTCGTATCTAAAACAATTGTATCTGACGATGTTTACTAATAAAAATTCTTTTAATTTCAAATTTGAAACCTGTCAGTTAGCTAAACTTCGTGTTCCTTATCCACCACACAATTACAAACCTTTCGCTTCTTTCTCTCTCATTCACAGTTATTTATGGGGACCATCTCATACTCCTAGCTACACCAGCAAACGGTGGCTCTTTACTTTGATTAATGACCACACTCGGATAACGTGGATCTATATTTTAAAAGATAAATTTGAAGTTGTCACCTTCAAAAACTTTCACACCTTCATTTCTGACCCAATTCAAAACTCCTATTCAAGTCTTTTGAACTGACAATGGTCTTGAGTTTTTTAAATCTAAATTAGGAGAATTCTTGGTGAGAACATCCGCCATCATAGCTCGTTACTGATACTCCTCAACAAAGCGAGGTAGGCGAGGGAAAAAACTGATATCTCCTCGACGTTACTCGCTCCATTATGTTTCACTATAATACCCCAAAACATTTCTGGAATGATGTCATCCTTACCGTCACTCATCTTATCAATAGAGTTCTCTAAAAAATTCATAATTTTCATATTAGTACCCCTTTAGCCGTCTTAAGATCATGTCTTCCTAACAATCAGGTCTTCTCCACTTTAGATCCCAAAATTTTTTAGTGCAAAGCCTTTGTTCAAAACACGGCCCCAAATCGGAGTAAACTTGATCCAAGGTCCCATAAAATGTGTTTTCCTCGGATACCCTGCACTCAAATGTGGCATCGATGCTTTGACTTTACCATAATTAAGGTCTATATGAGTGTCGATGTCTCATTTTTTGAAAGTGGTCCCTACTTCCTTAACTTGGCCTCCAGTGAGGGGGAGCTAGAATTCTTGGACACTATTCCTTAATCTACTCTTGCGGATGTTCCCCCACATCACCTATCATTGAGGAACCCTCCGTTCGTGTGGTTCCATTCACTGCTCCTACCACCAAGGAGTCATCTATCCCTTTGGTTACATTAGCTCATCCTCCCACTTTCTGTGTATACACTCGACATCCTCGTTTTGATGCACTTACTCTGGAGCTCGCTAACCCCTTGTTAAACCCTGAATCCCCTTTAAACGACATCCCCAACACAGCCTTAATCCAAATGAGGCAGTTGGTTCCTCTAGTAAGGTACGCAATCAGACGTGCTCTCTCTATCCCATAGCAAACTATGTCTCTCTTCACAGATTATCGCCAACCTATAGAGCATTTGCTACGACTCTGACCAATCTATCATCAGCTTCCATCTAGTATTGTGGCTGCGTTAGAAGACCCGACCTGGAAAGCTGCCGTCATGGAGGAGATGAATGTCCTTCAGTGGAACCATACTTGGGATAGTTGATCTTCCTCGGGGCAAGAAAGCAGTGGGATGCCAATAGATTTTTAGCAAAAAGTTTAAATCTAATGGATCCTTTGAACGAAACAAGACATGGTTGGTCGCCAAAGGGTACTCACAAACTTATAGAGTTGGCTATGAGGAGATAGTTACTTTAGTTGCTAAATTAAATACAATTCAAGTTCTCTTATCTCTTTCAGTGAATCTGGATTGGCCCTTATTCCAGCTTGATGTCAAGAATGCATTCCTGAATTGCGATCTTACAGAGGAGATGTACATGGTCTTTCTAGGCTTTTACTCTATTGCCTCTCAAGGGTAATTATGTATACTAAGCAAAGCTCTGTATGGATTGAAGCGATCACCTCGGTCATGATTCGAAAAATTTACAAATGTGGTGGTAGGCCTTGGATTCACTCAGGCCCAATCAGAAACACTCTCTTCTTCCGGCATTCCTCCAACAACAAGGTAGCTATTCTTATTGTTTATGTTGGTGATATTTTTCTCACAGGTGATGATCTACCTGCATTAGAGTCTCTGAAAGGCATTGTTGTTGCTTTCTTTGAAATGAAAGACTTGGAATCTCTCTGGTACTTCTTAGGCATAGAAATTGCTCGGTCATCTCAGGGTATATGTCTATCTCAGCGGAAATATATGATTGACCTTTTGATAGAGAACAATCTTCTCCTATGCAAACCAGTGGTTGTCCCAGTGGATAAGAAAAACATTTTGATTTTCCCAATGTTGTTCCTATAAACAAGACTCAATACCCGTGTCTTGTGAGGAAACTCGTCTACCTTGCTTATACAAGGCCCGACATATGCCACGCAATTGGAAGTTAGTCAATTCATGCATGATCCCTATGAGCACCACCTCCTAGCTGTCTACCGGATTCTCCACTACTTAAAAGGCACACTAGGCTCGGGTTTGCTTTTTTCCCATCACACATCTCGCTCTATTGCAGTTTACACATATGTTGATTGGGTGATCCATCCATGATCGGCAATCTATCTCGGGATACTGCTCATTTGTGTGGAGAAACCTAATCATGTGGAAAAGCAAAAGCAGTCTGTACTTGCTCGGAGCAGTGCAGAAGCTGAATTTTTTCATGTCCTTGGGAATTTGTGAAGCTTTCCGGTTACACATCATGCTCCACAAACTATGTATGACACTCTCCACTCCCCTACAGTTGTTCTGTGATAATAAGACTGTCATTAGCATTGCTCACAAACCCGGTCCAACATGATCGCACCAAGCATGTTGAGATTGACTGTCATCTCATTAAGGAAAAGCTTGAGTTCGAGGAAATTTGCTCTCCGTTTGTGTCATCTAGTGGTTGTCTTTCTCACAAAGAATCTTACTTCGGCCATAGTTCGATGATTTCAAATCCAACTTGAACATGACTGATATATATGCTTCAAGTTGAGGGGGGTATTTGAATATTAGAATATTAATATGCAAAATTTTATATTAATTACTTTGATTTGCTTTTATTTACTTTTTTTCTGTTTATTATATTTTTATTTGTTTCTTCACTAGTAGATTCTATAATGGGTATTTGTACTCCTCTTTGCATCAATAAGATTTACCCTGATTCTATTCTCAAAGTTAACAGTATATGTTACTCAATGTGGTTCCTCGAACTAGCTATCCAGATGATCCTTTCAACCGGTACTGGCAATCATTCACCGATACCAACCCTGTTGTTGAATGCCACTCCAACATATCATCCCCTGACTTTTGGAACTTCCCTCCGCCTGCCGCATTGATGAAGGGCTTGACGACAAGCCGAGGGAAAGAGCTGCTTATAAATTGGCCTTCTTTTGACCTCCCAAACACAAGCTACTACATTGCCCTCTACTTCCAGGACAATAGAACTCCCAGCCCCTTCAGCTGGAGAGTATTTGATGTAGCAGTAAATGGAAGAGCCTTCTACAGTGGCCTCAATATCTCAACTGAGGGAGTCATGGTCTATGGATCTCAGTGGCCGCTGTCTGGTAAGACGGCGATCAGGCTGACCCCGGCTTCTGACTCTCCTGTCGGCCCGGTTATTAATGCAGGTAAGGGTGTGCTTTGTTTGGTCAAAACCAAACCGATCGAGCACATTTGATTGATTCAGTTCGGTTTTAAAATAATGATTTAGTTTTTTGTTTTAAAAATTTGAATATTTGGTTTTCGGATCGGTTTTAATATTTTCATTAAATCAAAGAAACTAAAAATCTAAATATTTTTAGGATTAGAAAACTTAATTTGTTTGAAAAGAAAATAAATTGAGCATAAGACATATATTTTAGTTTAGTTTAAAATTTTTAATTTAAAGAGATGGTGAGAGAAAAAAGAGAAATAAAATTTTAATTTCTAAGTTGAACCTTTGTTTTTTTTTTTTTTTTTTTTTTTTTTTTTTTGAAATAGAACCAAATGCTACATTTCAATTTACTCCAAACTGAACCAATTAAGTTGAATTGCATTTCGGTTTGATTTGAATCGGTTTTAGCAAAAGCTTAGCTGGTTCATTTTTTCGGATTTGAGATTTTTGTTTCATTTCACTAATTTGTAAACCGATTCATCCAAATTAACCATTTACATTTTGCAGGAGAGCTTTTTCAGATAGTCCCTCTAGGTGGAAGAACACTCACAAGAGATGGTAAGTGACCACTTCTAACATGTTTGAGATGAAGATTTTTGCGTCTATAATTATAATTTCCTGCTCTCTTTTTGTTTTAATGTTTGATACAGTAATTGCCATGGAGAATATAGCAAGAAGCTTTGCTAATCCTCCACCAGACTGGAAAGGAGATCCTTGCTTGCCTAAGGAAAATTCATGGACTGGTTTAACCTGTCATATTGATGGCGGTTTTGCCAGAGTGGCGACGCTGTAAGTTCAAGTATGCTTATTATTCCATTTCTAAACATTTAGGTGCTTTTTGGGCTTTTTGTTTTTTATTTATTTATTTTTTTTATTTTTACTATGTCTTGTTTTCTGTTTATATTTATATAAAACGCGTTTGTTATTGTTTTGATCTATCTGTTTGTAAAAATAAAAAATATAGAACATGTTTAATTGATTATTTTCTATTTATTTTTTTTAAAGATCAACCTATAACTTAAAAAAAATCACTAGTAGCTTTTAGCAGAACGACTAAAACAACAATATATATGTTCAGTCATAACGTAAATGACCGTTTAACTCAAAATAAAATAAATCCAACATTACATTGATAGCACTATAAGATATAAATATAAATATTTTTACAAGCTAATTGAGAGACGGAAGGAAGATTGAGAGTAATTTTTAGAAGTTGTAACCTGTTAGAGAAATTAGGCTTTTACTTGGGGTTAATAGAATGTCTTGACCATAGTGGGAAATAGACATGGAGTTGTCATTTCCAATGAGCACTTGATCACTTCCTTGATATCAAATGTGATGGTTAACTTTGGTGAGATTAGGAGTATTTTGATTTTCTGCTTGTTAGTCATTGTTGTCGGTACTAAGCAAGCTTGATTCCCTTCCATGATGCACATGTTATTGACGAAGGGCATTGGGAACGCTCTTGTTTGATCCAAGAAGTTCATTCCCAAAACAATTTTAAAATCAACAATGGGAATGGCAGAGAAGTCCAATTTACTTACCACGCCCCAATATTGGTCTTTACTCCTCTGACTATTCTATGGATTGGTCTTTCTGCTGAATTGACCACCTTGATGGAGCCTCCTCCTTTAGTCATCTGCAAACCTAATCTCTTTGCTTCTTCGGCGGAGATGAAGTTATGGGAAGCACCCGTGTCCACCATTGCTCTAGTGGTCTTTCTGCCTATTACCATCTCCACAAAGAGTAACCCCATTGCTTGGGGTTTTGCTAGAGCATGCATCCCTTTCAGCAGTTGTATAGACCCCACCTGTGCTGTCATATCACCGTTGTCTTCCTTCTGATAGCTTGCAAGGAGAGAGTTCAGAGCCTTCTTCTGAGAGAAATCCCTTGCGTAATGAGGTCTTCAACAAAGAAAGCAGTTGTTGTGTGGTTTTATTTTGCTATTAGACTTCCTTTTGTCTTTCGCCTTGGATGGGGTCAATTCGCTTCCCCCTCTTTGATATAGGTGCTCTTCTTATTCTTTGGCTTTGTGGACCCTCTTGAGTATTCAACTAGGCTTGCGGCGACCGCAATGGCAGTGGCAAGATCTTGCACTCCACGCCTCCTAAGCTCAGCTTTTGCCCACTGTTGGCATCCATCCATGAAGTTGAAAAGAGGATTATTGTTAGACATGTCGGGAATTTTGAGGACTGGGCTATTCAACTCCTTAATATATTATCGAATCAATCTCGTTTGCTTGAGCCTTCGCAACCGGGCTCTACCCTCATCCTCAACATTTTATGGTTAGAACTGTCTTTTTAGCTCCCTCTTAAAGTCATCAAAGGTAGATATGGTACACATACCTTTCTCTATATCTCCTCGTTTTCTTCTCTATCACAACGTAGTAATATCTAAGAAATAAAGAGCTGCAAATTGTATTCTTGGCTCTTCATCCGTAATCCGCATCATTCTTAATTATTGCTCAAGTCCCCATAAGAAGTTACCCACTTTCTTCGTGTTGCAAGCTCCTTCAAAACTCTTTGGTTTTGGAACTTCAATCCACTTAGCTTCGAAGGTCTGATGGTTGATGGGTGTCACTAGTGCCCTCTTGCATAGCGATGTGTCCGTACATTTCCTCCAAGCTAGCACGTACGCCGCTCATCTCTTCTTCAGGGCCTCTTCGTACCTCTTCGAGCCCCCCACCACATTAAGTCCTCCCGCATCTTAGCCATTTGGTTCCTTAAGAACTCCTCTAGTTGGAGCATCATACCTTTGATCATTGAATGGATTTTAATGTCCTCATCGAGTCCATCAACCTTTTGGCCAAGATCCTTTATCCGGGCCTCCACGCCATTCATTGCCTCCTTCACCCAAGTAAGGCAATAATCAAAGCCATGCATGATTTCCTAGGACCCCCCATGTGGTTTGGATGCAGTTGGATCTCGTTGCTTCTGATAACCTCGCCTTTGTTGAGATGATTTCACATTAGTGGCGTCGAACTCCATTACGTGTTCTCTGACGCTCTTTGTTATACCTTCAAACCGAGGCTCTGATACCAACCATCACGGACTAACTTCTCTTAACTCACTTGTACGGCTTTAGTGCTATTTCTTGGCCCTAAATCAGCCAAATCCTCACAACGCCTGAACTTGTAAGAAATAAAACACTCTAAGAAAAATAGTAGGAAGAAGTATTAGAGAAAGAAACACTTCACTAAGAAATAAAGATTACAACACTTCAGTGCTTGGAAGCTTTGAAGGTTTTCTTAGATGAAGGCTTGGATGGTTTGAAATGAGGGGAGGTCTCCTATTTGTAGTCCCCTCCAAGTCTAAGGGAACCTTTTAAATTATATTAGAATAGTCTAGTTTCTAGATGGTTTTATACCATTCTCTTATATGCATACACGGCCCTAGATCCTTCTAGGTTATTCTTGAGTTACCCTCTACCATTCTCTAGAATGTGGTGAAATCTTCTAGAGTAATATGGATTTCTCTCATCCATCTTGTCTTCTCTAAAACCTTCCATCCCATGATTGTCTTGCTAATTTCTATAAGATGGCGGAGCGTGACACACTACTAATAACTTTAAAACATGGCTTTTCAAAAAATAATTTTCGAGCAAAATTTTATGACTAAAGCTCAAACGGAGCCTTTGTCTTCATTCAATCTGATACTCATCATCTTTTTCTTTTCAGAAATCTGACAAATTATGGAATCTCTGGAGTTTTATCAGATAGCATTGGAAATCTAACTGCAATCAGTGATATGTGAGAGTACTGAAATAAAACACATCTATTGAATGATAATACAACCCATTGGCAATTTGACATAAATGTTATATTATTGGATGCAGTTGGCTATCTGGAAACAAGCTCGCTGGTAAAATTCCACAAATGGGCAATTTGAAGGATCTGGTTTCCCTGTAAGCTCAATGATTTCAATATCTTCTCTTCAGTATGTAGTTTATTTGACATTTTTTCTCTCCTGTTCGAAGGCACTTGGCTGACAACGAATTTACTGGATCGATCCCATCTTTTTTGGCAAACCTTCCAAATATTAAGGAGATGTAAGTGCCATTTATTATTAGGATGATGATGATTTAAATATTTTGGTTTTCTGATGGCTAACAGTTCTTCATATTTGTAATTGGAAGTTTTCTACAAAATAATAAGTTGTCTGGTCCGGCACCAGAGAGTTTGAAAAACAGAAGTGGGATTGATCTCCGGTAAGCTTGGACTTGATAATATTTTGCTTTCTTATTGATAACTAGAAATATTTCATGTTGACTTTCTTATTCTCTTGTCATTTTTTTTTAATGTAGGATTTCTTCTCTCAATCAACTTGAGATGTAAATTGCCAGAAATCTGCTAACCAGATTTGCTGAACTTTCTAAGTTATTTTTGCCAGTTAAAGAACTTCTGAATTGAGTTGTAACTTTTGTGTGTTTAAAGAGAAAATGCGTAGTTGGGCTTATAGCAAGGATGATGAAAAAAATGATAAAATATAAAATATTTAACTAAAATATGCAGCTTTTTTTGTTCTTGGCTTGTTTGCTTGTTCAGTATCCTGCATTTGATTGTCATTCTTCATTGAATGCAATTTATAGGGTTTAGTTATGTTTAAAAAGTGAGAAATAAATACCAGTAATTGCTATGAAAGTAGCAAGCTTTGCAAGAAAAAGGTAGATAAAGTGTGGGATACAGCCCCTAGGAACTTGTTTTAGGGGTTTGTGTTGTAGTGAATTGAAGTAGATGTAAATAAAATCTTGCCGGTAAAAAAAATGATAAATTTAAATCCAGATTATGTAATTCAATTTCTTCTCAATTTTGTCTTAAATTCTGGGTTTGTTAAATTTTTTTATCCTCAGGATTTAGTAAAATCAGAATACATGATTTTTTTAAACTGCTAAAGCTCTTATCATTAGCCCCTAATAAATATAAATTGAATTTAAAAATAGCAACATTTTAGGAATTTCCATACAGATTTTGATAACTAAACATAATACATAAAAAATTAATTTTATTGAATATTGGTGAGGTACTTTATGGTGGTAGCAACTTAAATTACGAGAGAACTTAAAGTTGCAATTTTTATATTGAAAATCTAAGAGCATAGCTCTTTTGTACATAAAGAAAAAGATAGTACTATTAATTTATAAAATTCAATAAATGAGAATTCCAAGGATAATTACTTTAAACATACCAACCATCCAAAATTTTAAATAACATATTTTGATCACCTAAACTTAACATTTTACATATCAATCAGCCAAAACCTTATTTCCTTTTGAAATAGCTAGTGGTCAATCAGTTATATATTTAAATTTTTTGAATATTTTTTGGCGTTTGAAATGTAAAATTTTACTTTCGGGTGGTCGGTCTATCAATTATATTTAAAATTTTGAATGGTTGGTATATAAAAACCCATTAAAAAAATGAGACGACTAATTCTTCCTATGATGAATAATACACATAGAAGGCAACTGCAGCAGGATGATGATTTATAGCCGTTAGGTTTGAGATCAAATGTGCTTACAACGCAGGTAACAAGCGGTGGCTGACCTCACATAGACCTACTACTTCCATGCTTGCTAAACAAAAACTGGCACGGAATTTCATATTTATATTAAGAAAATAACGGGAAATTTTGACTAATTCTGCATTGCCGTAGCCTTCCTTCTGCTGACAGTCGAAGACTAATGAGCACCAGATGAAGACAGCTAAAAAGATTGGAAAATATCAAGTTAGATCTCGTGAAATAGCAATAATAATGGTATTTTTTTCTGTCTAATATATATATAGAAGCAATGTTTCTGTAAGGCAAAATCCTCCAAGATAAATGTATATACAATGAAAAACTAGAATTAATAAATAGCTCAAATGATACTATTATTATCATTATTATTGTTGTTGTTTTGTCGTTGTTGTTCTTCTTTGTGTTAATGTTATTATTAAGTTCATTGGCCACTGTCACTTCCTACACTACAAAACAATTAAAAAATTGGGCATTTAAATACATACCCACACAATTCTTATATATTTACATATCTAACTACTAAACACTCGTATTTACATTTATAACGCTCGAATCTTTAGCATTGCATCAAAAATATCACTATCACGACTTTTTAAAAGTGAAATATGACTTCTCATGCATAGGATTAGGACACTAATGTATTATAAATGTAAATATCAAACTTTCTACATAAGAATTGTGTGGTAAATTTCCCTACAAAATAGGTCCCTTGTCTGTGGGAAAGGAAACCACCTTTCCAAAGTGACATCGTCAACTCCAATTCAAAAGTGAACTTCAAATTACTTACAGATCCACTCCTAAAAATTCCTCACATAACACCAAAGGGGCTCTCACATGAGTTTTTTCTATGGCTCCCTTTTAATCTACGAATTAACACTACAACAACAACAACTACTACAGACCTTTATCGCACTAAGTGGGGTCGGCTACATTAATCATTTTTTTTTATTGCGTCTTATTGAGTTTCATATTTTCATTTAATTCTAAATGATTAAGATCATTTTTATATAATAAGCCCGTCTTTTTAGATCTACCTCTGTCTTTCTTAACATAAGTCGAATAAAAAACATCCACTCTCCTAAAAGGATCATTAGATGGTCGAAGTTTAATGCGACCAACCATCTAAGACGACTCTATCTAATCTTATTCGCCACCAAAACTACCCCAAGCCTTATCACAAATATATTCATTTTGCATTTTTTCTCCATGTATCAAGTCACTCATCCACCGATGCATTCTCATCTCAGCAACACTTAGAACCTTTCTTCTCTAGAACTCTCCAAATAACTTCACTTAGAACCTTATCGTAAGCTTTTTCTAACTAAATAAAAATCATATGTAGATACTTCTTATTCTTTATATACTTCTACATCAAAACTCTCAATAAATGTATAGCTTCCATAGTAAACCTACTCGGCATAAATCCAAACTGATTATGAGAAGTCATTGTATCATGTCTTAACTTATGGTTAATAACCCTATGGCACATCAACTTAATTCCTTTATAATTTTCACACTCTTGTGCATCCCCTTTATTCTTAAAATGAAGACCAAAATACTCCTCCTACACTCATACATCTTTTTAGTTTCTAAAAGAACATTAAAGAATCTAATAAGCCAAAAAAACTCTCAATTCTCCTAAATATTTCCACACTTCAATTGGAATATTATCGGATCCTACTGATTTTCCACCCTTAGTTTTTTTTTAAAGCCCCATCACCTATTTTTTTACTAATGCAACGGTAAAAATAAAATATTTTATTATTCCTAGCGATATTAAGATACCTAAAGTCAATCATAATTTTAGGAATTTTATTGAAAAATCTATCAAAATAGCTCACCCACCTATGATAAATATTTTTCTCTAAGAAAAACATTTTTTTATCTTCATCTTTGATACACTTTAATTGTATTAAATCTTTACTTTTCTTTTCTCTTAAACTTGGCTAGTATATATATATATATATATATATATAGTACCTAATTAATTATAAAAATCCCTAAAAGTAAAATTTTTAGTGTCAAAATTATTCTCTTAGACTCACCACTGACCACCTTATATTTTTCCCAGATCTTTAAGCTTTTACATTTAAACAAAATTTGATAACAACTTCTTAAATTTTATTTTTTCTTGTACATTATTATTCCACCACCAACTTTTTTTATTTATACAAATTTTTCGTTTTGATTCTATAAGTATATATTTTGTCATTTGTTTAATGGTACTTGTTATTTCATCAGACATAGAATTCGTTCTTCATGAACATTCCAAATCTTAAAATCTTTAAGTTTACTAATAAAAATAATTTTATTTGAGTCTTTTAAGAGCCACAATCTAATTATATGACAATGATTCATTGTATTTTTTATCTTACAACTCTTCATCTGAAAATCTAAAACTAATAATCAATGTTAAGTACTTAAATTTTTAATTGGAATAAAATATTTACACTCTTAATGATTTTTTTTTTCTCATAAGAAAATAATCAATCTTTTATTAGATCCATTCTTATAAATAATAATATTTTTATCTTTTTATTAAAAAAATTATTAGCAATAACAAAATCATATGCTAAATTAAAATCTAATATGGTTCTACATTCTTCATTAATCACTCTAAAACTATAGCCACCGTGAATAATTCTAAAATCTTCTACAACATTACGAATATGTCCATTTAAATCTCCTTCAATAAGAACTTTTTTTTAAAAATATAACATTTGCATTAATTCGGCTAGTTCATTCCAGAATTTTCCTTTTTAATCTATATCTAAACCTATTTGAGGAGTATAAACACTTATTTTTTTTTAAATCTTAGTATCAATAACAATCTTTAGAGTTATAATTCTATCTTCAATTCTATTAATGTTTAGAACGTTATCTATCAAACCCTTATCTATAATTACACCTGCGCCTTTTTTAGTGCGACTCCTATATAAATACTAAAGTTTAAAAACTCTTTGTAATCATTTTTCATAGCTTTCCTTCAACTTATTTAGTGTTTTGAATACTCAAGATATTTATCTTCCTATGAACCAAAATCTACGAATTAAGGCTGAGGAAAAAAAAAAGAATCTAAAAAATTCAGCAAAGCTTCTTAATGCATTGCGTACACTCTACTAACAAATATTTTAAATGGAAATAAATGAATAAAAAAACATATAAACATTTTCAAAGTCCTAATAAATAAGAAATGGTGCACCCTATGCAAGAGGTTCCATCCAATGTGGGCTCTCGAGAAAGGTTATTCTAGTCAATTATATCCCAACATTATAGATTAATCATTTTTATGTTTTGAGAACATAACCTGCATATTAATTTAACAATAAGGTAACCTAATAACTGCCCCTTGCCTGCCCAATATTTTATTTTAATTCTAAAATGCTTTAAAATTTAATTAACAGGATACTCTAGCGAAAGCAACTAATTACTAATTAATAATTCTGTTTTTGTGTAACATGCTTGAGGTGGATCAGCAATATCATTAACACCAACTTACTGGTTGCAAGCACTGTTGCTCCTGGTGCTACTGAATGTACATCAACTGCTATCATCAAAGCCGCTGCATCTAATTATGTAGACCTACAAGGAATAAAAAAGTAAAAGGCTAACGGGAACATATTTGCTTGAATAACAACGAAAACATTACATGTCTTAATTTGAAAATTGCATCAAATTTTATGACTGAAAAATTTTCTTTGAATAGTGGTTAATATTAGTAAACAATTTCATTGGAACTAAGAATTCTAAATGGACATATCGATCACTAACATAACAATCTAACTCTTTTAATTGATGAAATTAATTTCAAAGCTTTAAAACTAGCGTAAAGAAGATTATTAACAGATAAAATAATGCCACAATAACCTTAAATGCTGTAGGTTTAATTAAATGGAACACTAGAGCATCTCCATCGACCAACTCATGAGCTATAGAAAAGCCCCTCCAACCAGCACTTAACCCTTTTTTCGGAGCTAAGTAAAGACTTTGTGTTTCCTCGTCATCTTCATCAATTAAAGTAAACCATGTATCGCGATTGGGCAGATGAGAGGTGCAAAATTGCTTCGAAAGTCCCTGTTAGAGAAAGCAATAGGTAAATACATAAGAATTCAGTGCTATGTCTGTAAATCTTCCTAAAATTAAATATAAAATCCCTATAGAATTAGAAAAGCAGATAACAAGTAGTTTTCTGTTTTTTTTTTGCAACATTCTCACCAGCCAAAAGCCTCCGGTGACATGAGATATCAGCATTGGCTTAACAAAGCTAGGACGAGTCGAATCGAGCTGTGATTGAAACTCTAAAGCCTTTTCTGTTGCGTACTCGCGGGCTTCGGCTGAAGCATACACACGATTTGCCAGATCTGTTCTCCTAAATATTCTGAAAATTTAAAGATTGATATGAGGAAATATGTAGATTGGAATATAGTAAGGTAGGTCATCCTCGAATCATTTTATAGATGTTTTCATTATATTCAGAAAGATTTACAGACCTGCGAGGCCGTACAATAATCTCAAAAGAAGGTTCCTGCAACACCAATGAGTTTCTCTTACAATTTAGATTTTGACATATTGTTATGAATTAGTTTGAAAAAGGTTGCATATGCATGTAGAAGAGCAATATGAAATCCTTTTACATTTCACTTGCAAGGCATTAATTTTGCACATTATTTTCTTAAAATAAATAAAAAAATAAGCTCAAGAAAATTCATGAAAATCCTCTAAGATGCACACGATTTCTAATGTAACACCGTATCAATAGCAATCCTTTATAACAATTTAAGATGTTTGTTACAAGATGATTGTTACGTAACAACCAATTCTTAAGTTTACATATCTAACACCTAAACTTTAATGTTTACATTTCTACCACCCAAATCTTTCATATCTATTAAATCCAAATTTGTCAAAGAATCACACCTAAGAGATGGAGTGTAGATAAGGAGAAAGAGACAGAGACATGAACAATGGAAATAGTGTTGTCTCTTCATTAAATGCTTTCCCTATTTATAAAAAATTTGGTACAATAGTGATATTATATTTGCACCCCCATTTAGAGAGGGCTTATAATGGGATATTTCTAGTATTTTACAAGTGACGACTTATCGTTCAGTCGCCCTTTGCCTCGGTTGACTAAGCCTAACTGACTATCTTCAATCTCTGGTATGAAGTCTTTGGGTCAGAGCGCATGATTGCTCATACAATCAATAGAGGATTTGGAGCAATAATCTTGTAAGTTCCAGTGTTCTATAGAGAAGGTCTGGGTGGTGAAATTAGATGTACTTTCTCCTTTGCATAATGAATTTTTAATGTGGTGTAAATCTGTATTTTTTTCTCATTTCTCAGGTTCTTCCACAAGATAATAACAAATGCACAAGATAACTTCTAATGCTTTCTTACAATTGCTTAATCCCATTTGTTATTATCTTGTGCTTTTATCATATTTGCTCTTGACACTCTTCAACATAAAATTTATGGGTTCTAAAAACTTATAGCACCATATTAAACTGCTCCACCATTTAGGTGAATATCAGGTGGCTGTCAAGATGACATAGATCTTCTCTGGCCTTGGACTACTTATATATGTACATTGGTTAATGGCTAATGTTATTTCACTTCATGCTTATATACAGCATACATTCCACATAATTCTAATTAATTTACATGTTAAAACCTAAATTTTCATATAGCACCTCAGGGGTTTTATGGTAACGGCTTTAACAGCTTTAATAAATCCTGCAAATCTGGATTTATTAAATCCTCTTGTAGACATGATTTAATGAATCCGGGATTTAAGACAAAACTAAGAAGATATTGAAAAAAAAAAATGTCTTTACTAAATCCTAGATTTAAAATTAACACTTTTTGTCTGACAAGGTTTAACTATCTTTATATCCGTTACCATATAACCCCTTAGTGTTTGAATCAAATCTAAACATGCACATAAAAAAGGTGCATTTTGCTTCAAATAAGTTAATGTTGTCATTTTTTATGTGGTTTAGAAATCAAAATGTTATATAAATATTTAGTGTCTAAAAAAGTAATGCCATAAGTTGCTCAAAAAATAGCCCAAAAAAAAAGTTCCCAGACTTCTGGGCTAGAGATGTACACAACATTTACCCAAAAGCTACCCAAAAGCTAAACTCAAACTGCACAGCCTCCCAGAGGTTTAAAACTGTGATTAATCCTGCTAAAACCCAAGACTTCAAAACTAACATTGCCACCATTGAAGCCACATAAAGCAATGAAACATCCAATGTTGGTTCAGAAATCCAAAAAAATCAAAAAATTTGTTCTAGGATAAAAGAAACAGCAATACAAAAAATTATACGACCTCTTTATAGGTTTGCTCAGGCAAATTAGCTATTCGATCGGAGCGTCTGCGAATCATAAATTCTCCCGGAAGCGACTGAGCCTTTCTTTTTAATGTTTTCGCCTGTTTGGATCAAAATCAAGCAAATCAAGATGCAAGAAAGAACAAACGAGAGAATAAGCAATCGTACTAGAAGCAATACAAATTTGACAGTGAAGAGGGGAGAATAGATCGATACTGGAGAGGTCTTGGGCGAAACAGCTTCGCGCAGTGCAATGGTCAGGTGGCCGAGTTTAAGCTCCTCCAGCTTTTTCTTGTTCTCTTCCAGCTTCCTACGGCGGACCTCCTCGTAAGTGATCGTCTCCGTCGCAGCCGCCGCCGCCATCTGTCGCTCACAGAGGAACAGAGCAAAAGCAGAGCCGAGAAAAATTGAAATGGAAGAGAGGGAGAAGGGAGGCGGAGGAGGATCAGCTGCTCCGGGGACCTTTCAACCAGAGCACTTTATAGGAGGAAAAAAAATAGTACCTTTGATGTGCTGATGCACAATTGATCTCAGCCGTCGAATGCCTAGCACCGTGGATGCAATTCAAATTTCAAATCGACGAGAAGATGGAAGGCATTATGGGCCCCACCGACTTTATTAGAAATGATAATTTTATGAACTCTTCTTTTATTTCTTGGACCCATTTAGGGCCTTTTAGGACAAATTTATTAGGCTGCAGCTGACTTTCAAAACGCATCCGTCATGTTTGCAGTAACTCGCGTTTTGATAAACTTACGCGTTTTCAAAACTCGAAAACAACGTTTTCACAGCTGAGAAATTTTCTCACTGTATAGATGCCTTTTCCAATAAAATAAAAATTTGAAATAGCCACCGCACCTAATTTATCAGCAGATTATTTTTAATCAACTTATCAGCAAATTATTCAATAAGCTGCAGCTGCCTCAAACAAACCCTTAATGTCCTTTATTTTATTACTAGTTTTTGGTATTAATAGTTCTCCTTTTCTTTTTTAGCAAAACATCAAATATTTCATATAACATATGTTTATGATATAAATGATATAGTCATAATTATTTCAATGACATAAATCATCAAATATGCATTTGAGATTTCAACTAGTTAAATTTGTCTATCCATTTAGCCTCATTTATCCAACATTAAGTAAGGACCACATATATGGTGATATCATCATTGTAATGATATTGATCTTACAAGCCTAGTTTGCCAATCATAGTTTTATGTGAATGATTTGTTAGCTAAATACGAATGGCATATGTGGAGATCTGCGTAAGCAACTTTTATAACTTTGCACAATGGTATTAAGATAACTTGTGAATATCTGTCATATTCTAATTGTTGTAAATCGGTTTGATTGAGTGATTAATGAGCCTAATTTTATGTAATCATTCACTATTGCATTGATCAACATGCATTTATTCATCAATTATCTAAGTTAACACTTATATTGGTTAATTAATCAAGAATTAAGGCATAATTAGGCCTATAATTATAATATATTGACTATCATTGTAATAAATAACTACTCATTTTAAGATGATAGTTATCATGCCATAATAAATTATCATATAATTGTTTCACAAGTCCATATAATATAGAGAATACAACCTCAATATTTTCTTAAAAGTTCAAATTATTTAGGTCATGTTGAGGATAAGTTTTTGAGAAAAAAATATATTTAAACTGAAAGAATTATTTTTTAAAATATTAGCTTTTAAAATTATAAGTAAATTTTACTTCTAAATATATTTTTTCTGCAACTCAATAAGTTGAAGAAATATGGACTTAATTTAATTGGAGTCTTAATTCATGGTGCTCTTGCAGACTGGCTTATCTTAAACATATGAGATACTCAATTAATCATATTAATTTTGTTCAAGGTGTTATAATAAACTTAACTCGATTTAATATTAGTCTTATATTCTTGTGAAGTGTTGTACCATTATGTTTGGTTATATGTTATATATTAGCAAAATAAGTGTCAACTTTGCAGCAGTTATAAGTTGCTCAGCAAAAAAATATGTTAAACTAATAAATATTAAGAGAAATCATTTATGCTTATGATGTTCTCTCTATACTTATATTTTTATAACTTTTTTTACTACGTTATAGAATCTTTTTAAAGTCAATCAATGTCGAAAAGATCTTTTCAAAGATATGAAGAAATAGAAGAAAACTTACGACGAAGATTTCATGTTGCATGGAAGGAAAGAAATGCCCATTGTAAAGACTGGAAGGTGATTCTAGAAGAAAAGCTTGACCACACAAGTAGTTAGGAATTTGATTCTTAAGAGCAAAAAGAAACAAAGATAAAGAATTATGATCTTAGGAAAAAGTAACCGAATTTGAAAGGTGAGAAGTTAATTTTTAAGCTAGATTATTGAAAGAGGCGAATTTAAATTTTTTAACTAAGTCAAACAAAAGACGGAATAAGGTGGCCAGTTCACTGAAAAAGATGGTTACAGAAAATTTAGGATAATAAAAATTAAATCTAGTAAAGTCTAAAATTAGAGCATACGATGATAATGAAACTTGGTGGTTGAGTGAGGAGGTACTAAGAAATGCAATGTTAGAATGCAGTAAAAAAAAAATTACTAAATGATTATCAAAGTTATATAAGTATAAGCTTTCTTGCTCAATATATTTACTTTATTTGTGTGATATTAAATATGTAAATCATTATACATTATCAACTCAAGTAGTTGCATGTGTCTTAAGTTCTTCTCATTCTATTTCAAACCCTTTTGATTAGTGATGGTTTCATAGCGAACAAGAAAAATATGAGTAATTCAAAATATTTGTAGTTAGCTTCAACACATGAGTAAAATAAATTTTATCATGCTCTTTAAGCTATCTAAAGGAATAAGTTATCACATTAGAATAATATATTATGAAATAACCTAACCATTGATGTAAAGCAACCCTAAAAATTTCAAATCATTTAGTAGTAAATGAAAAGAGGATGATAAGAGCTAACACTATGTAATTCTGGAGCATTCAAATAATTTGTTTACCTACATCAAACCAATCAACTTAACATGCTTCTTAGTCACTATAGGAAAACTTGTCTTTATTGGTAATTTACTAGATGAATGACCAACATTAAATTAACGCCCCAATGACCGCCTAAAGTTGCAGTTAGTTTAATGAATCAACTGAAAACGGCTAATATTTTCAGTCAATGAGTGAAATATTAAAGTCTGTTGATTTAAAAAAATATTTGACCGAATGTTATGTTAATAAACCACTGACACTTAATTTATTTGAACCCAAGGGCCTAAATGCTCACTTCTTCGCTCTCCCTCTCTGGTTCTCCCTCAACAGTGGTAGTCTCATGCAAATTTTCCTCAACAATGATAACGATCTCGGTGATGGTAGCGATTCGGTTGTGCTCAGTGGAGGCTCGGTGGTTACTCTCATCGATGAGAAGTGAGGAAGATAATATATATATATATATATATATATATATATATATATATATATATATGCAAAAAAAAGCCCTAGGGCCTATATTGATTTAAAAGCGATTGCGTGAGGCTCGAGGAGAGGGTCCATGAAGCACTTCCCCAGCGATACAATTTTAACAAAAGGATCCAAAATATTCAAAAGTTACAACACATTGTCAAGAGCGAGAACGTGAGACTCTCGGTCTGTTTCTTGGAGATCCATATAGTAATCTCTTTAATGCTATTCCATTGCCCTGAGGCACCGAAGTATCATCATATAGGAGTGTAACCACAGGCTTCTTCTTCCCTCGAGAATAATAAACCTGCCGGTCTTCTCCATTATCTTCTTTTTCCGCTTCTTCTTCTTCTACTTCTTCCTCTTCCGTAGATTCCTGCTGATTCTTGTCGGTGGGTTCGACAATAGGTAGGGGAATTCTTCTTCTTCTGCTAAAAGTTTGGATGTATCTGTTAAAGTGGTCAACTGAAGTAGCCCCCTGAACGGCTTGGTATTAGGTTATGTTGGGAATAATTTAGAATAAATGCTTTGGATTTAGGTTAGGTTGGTTTTAGATTTAATATTAATGAATTCCTACTATTTTGGTAACAATTTATTAAATTTTTTTTATTTTTGGTACTGTAATTCAATTATTATAAAATATTGAAGTTTATGTTAGTTTAGGGGTTACAATTATTTAAGAGTTTATTTTTAAGAACATATTTTTAACTATTATTATTTTAATAATCTTTTTTCAAACCCTATTTACATCATTAATGTCCTCTGCGGATTAGGCCCAAGGAATGCCCAAATTGGTTTTTTAGTTTAAGTTCATAATTATGAAATAAAAGTTCAAACATGTTCTTGGATTTTTTAAATATGATAATTAAAAATGTGTTATATTCTAAAAATAAATTTTTTATACGATGTTTAGTGCGATTTTATAACAAAATTACATATAAAAACTCTCACATACTAATGTAATGCTTTGATTGGGTCATTAGTTAACTCTAATTGAATAATTCTTTTGTCTACAATTTTTTTGGTCATATATTTGATAATTTAGCATTTGTTATGGGTCGATAGTATAAAACTATGTTATAGACCAAGATTCTAATTTATATAACTTCTTCTCATTAATCTATACTCGGGCTTGATTAATATGGATCAAACCCTCCTTACATTTATCTTGTGAATACACTAGTTATTCAACTATGATTGGTCGGCTAGCTAGTAAGAGAATACACATCTTAGGATAACCTACAAAATATCTTAAGAAAGCGTGCTCTAGCTCTTCATATGTTACACACACGTGCGGTGACAAATAGACAAGTCAGGCCACAAGCGAACGAGTCAAGTCGAGTCTGGTTTGATCTTGGTTTGATAAATCATTAAGGAAGCTCAAGTGCCACTTATCAAGTCAAGCACAAGCCGGACATAAGCCAGCACGGCTCGTTTATACATAAACTTGAAGTATTTCATACATCCATGTTAATTAGCTATGCATGAAAAGATGTATTTCACTTCTAAAGTTAAAATGGTCATGCATTTGTTGTGATATGAAATAGTTGGGTGTTACTTATGTATTTGACTTTCTAAGATGTTAATCTTAATCAATACATACATATCTATGTGCAAATGTTTGTTTAATTGATGTGCTAAATGTGTTTGTACTTAAATCTGTAGGGCTCCAATGGATATTCAAAATTTAAGATCATGGGATATAATAGATTGAATACATTTAGAAAATGACTCAATTATGAGTTATTGAATGATGTGATTATTTCATGCAAATGATATCATTGTTTCCTACTAATTACATTTGAGAAGATGGGAAGCACATCAATCAAGCTTTTCAGTACCAGTTAAAGTATAACTAGATTTGTATCATAAGGGATTTTAACTTAATTATCGCTACTTGACTTCATATTTTGAGTATGAACCATACGTTGGTAATGATCAGGTTGATGCTTCAACAAGTTATGCCCCTCCAAGTAAATATTCTCCTACTAGATTTGAAGAAATGGTTTGATGCAACCAAAAATTAGTTTTATGAGTATGTGGTTAAGGATGACTCGCCCAATTGAGAAACTTATAAATTCTATGAATTATTGAATGTATGTTTATTGTAGAAGGTTGCATCACTCACTATGTTATCAATGGCCCTCATAATGTTGAACATTTAATAAAATTATAATATGCCTCGAGAATATTTTAATCATATCACATGATTGCTGGAAGAGATAAAATTTGAAGGAAATCTAGCACTAGATGACCTGTATAGAACGAAGAAATTAGTGTCAAACATAGGGTTGATATCAGAGAAGATAGATTGATGTATTAATGGTTGTATATTGTATTAGAGGATTGGTGAAAAGGAGACTCAGTAAAGATTTTTTGGTGCTGAAGAATTCAAATTATAACATAATAAAAATAATAAATAAATGTTTCATATAAGCTTCTCTTCTACTCACTGCTCATTTCACATCTTCAAACATTGTTTCCCTCTATATGTCTAACATAAAAGATGACACTATGGGAGGCAAGACAAATTTAGTTTTCTAAGTCATATGACAATTGAAGAAGCATGAAAGAAGCTCAAATACATATCATTATTTTAACTCACACAACATTAGACTTGATTTATGAGTTAATAGTTTCATATTATATAATCAGGCCAACTTGATATACTCATGTTGGTCAGTGATAGTTACACCTAATAATTTACCATGAGAGAAGTGCATTGCTACACATTTTATATATCTCATATTGGTCATACACATTCCACAATCTAAATGGGAAATTTAATATATATTTGTAGTGTTTATAGAAGAGCTTCACATTTTATGAGAAATAGGTGTGGTCACTTATGATGTTGTTATAAAATAAAACATTCAAATGGAAGTCATTATCTAGCAACTTTTGGTAATTCTGCCAGTTACTTTAATGCAATATATATATATATATATATATATATATATATATATATATATCTAATTTTTTTAATTTAAAAATAGTGTTCTAATTTTGAAGAATGAGACTGAATAGACCTTATGTGCCTAATAGTTTAAATAATCAAGCACAACACCACAAGTAAAACATCATCCCGAGATAGAGACATACTACTTGTTGGTGAGCTCGATTAAATAAATTAATAATTCATGACATTAATTTGGTCTACAAATCGTTTGTGTGTCTGACAAGTTCCTTTATTTAATATAAAGGCTATATAGGGTTTATATTACTGGGGTTCCTAATTCTCTATAGAGGCAAGCCCCTATAGTTAATTACATCTCAAATGACTAAAATTATTTAAGAAGACTATTGATAATAATCAGGAGTTTCATCTTCAAGAATTCAATGTTGAGTTTCCACAGTTGTTAATAAGGAAGTCAAGTGGGAATGGACTAAGTTAGAACAATTATTTTTGGATTCAAAGGAATGAAAGGCAGGGAATGTCATAAACTTTAAGGTGAACCTCAATAACTTTCCAAACTATCATATTATTTTGCTTTACATCTTTGCAGTGAAGTTATTTAATGTTTAGTCATACCATTTATTTAAATTTAGGGCTTACATTCGTAAGATATCCAATCGTGCAGACAGTCAAGGAAGATAAGATGATTTATGTCATACCAAAGGAATAACCTTGGAATCCTAAAAGAGTTAGGAATTATACTACACAACATGATTGTGTAAAATCCTATGAGATAAAGTGAGCATTTATGTAGTATTAAACGAATAACCTCGAAGTCCTTATTTAAGACTAAGTAAAGTTTAGTTGAAGTAGATTCGCTCTATAGTTGAGTGTTGCCCGATAATCCACTTGAAAAATACATATTTGTATGCCTTATTTATGATTCAATTCTTAAGGATATTATGCTTTAATGAAAGGTATTTTTATGTTTTTGGATGTAAGTGATAAAAAAAGAGTTCAAGAAGGAAAAAAGAGCAAAAAGGAGCAAAAATAGAGCTAAAAAAGCAAAGTTGCCAAAAACTTAGAATCTTGCACCTAGGCGCCCGAATCCAGCTCCTAGGCACCAGAATCCGGCGACTAAGCCCCAGCTCGATACTAAAGCAGATAAGATTTTTGACGACTTTGGGCAGTTATTTTGACAGTGTTAAGCAGTTATTAGACCTTATAGAAGACTGGAAGTTAGTCCTAATACATAGGACATGTGATACAATGCATCTGGACATGGGAAAACTGTTTTAATCGCAAAGAGGTGCGATCCAAAGTGAAGAGGTGCGAAGACCTGGTCACGGACTCCGGCGCCTAGGCGCGACAGTTACCTTCTAAAAGATACATTGTATTTGGACGAATTTTGAAGAGGTGCCTTAAGCAACCCCTGGTCAAATTCGAAGCTCTATAAATAGGAGTCAATTATACAGAGAAAAGTGCCCCTTCTAGCACCATATAGCCCTCACGCATTCTTTAGTCCCCCTTTAGAATTCTTACACTTTTAGGGAGCCACTTTCTTTAGTATTTAGTGAGTTTATTTTGAGTCGTAAGTGTGAGTTTTCAAGTATTGTTGCTGTTGAAGTCTTGTACCTTGCATTGGATTCAGTAGGAGCAGCGGATAACTTGAAGGAACATTCCAAATAATTATTTGTAACTTGGTTCAAAGTTTTATTAATATGTTTTGTTGTGTGAATTCAATGTATTCTGAGCAGTTAATGAAAAGATATTAAGATAATTAAATTTTGTTGGAGAACTTAACTTAAAATATTTATAAAAATTGTGATGATATTAATACATGATCTTAATTTACCTTTAAAATGACCATTTAAATTGTTAAAACCTGGTGAAGAATTCTGAGACCTATCCGGAGATGAGTTCGTAACTAGTATATATCACATGAATCCTTGGGTAATTGAAGGCTATATGCGGGTTATTCAAGGTGAAGTGCAAATAAATAGGAAGATATTGTTTATTGGGCATTAAATTGATTAGTTTTTAGAGTGACAGACTAAATTGTAATAATTTGGTTTATAAAAAGGGAACGGGTCACTGGTAGGGCCGATCATAGTCACCCTTGAATATCTAGAAGTGTGAGCCTAGATTAACCCATTCTACTAATAAAACATCCTGAACCGATCTATAGATTATCCAATTTTCTTTATACTATCGAGCGGAGGTAAAGAATATGAATGATTCTATTTGGCACAATACCATAATCTAAGTTCCCCACAAATGATAATTATTCTATAAAATTTTGGATTAGTTGAAAAGAAGAAAGTTATTTTATTTATACTTGCATTAATCTTTACTTAAATACTGCTTACTTACATTTAGTAGAAATTTTATTAAATTTAACAAAAATGTGAATTTTGAAAAGAAATAAAAACAATAATTACTTTTAATTTGAAAAATCTAAAATCTTTCTTAAATTAATTTTCTCAAAAGTCTTCCCTGTATGATCGATAACCATGACTCCAATAGAGCCCTGCATTACTTGAAACGATACGTAGACTTGCGTTTGAAATTGTGACTTTTACAAAAATTATTATAAATATTTAAAATATAAATTCATAAATTATTACATAAGTAAAGGTCGAACCGCATCAAGTTTTTTGCGCCATTGCCGGGGAAGGTAAGGAAGAAAGTTAAAAAGATAATTTTTACATTTCTCAAATTAAAATAAATTTTACACTTTTATTTTTTTAAATAAAAATTTAAAAAAAAACAAAATTACCAAAAAGATTTTAATTTATTTTTATGCGTAGTTCTGGATCTGAAGGATTATTACCTTTTGATTCCGAATTAGAAAAAACAGTTAAAAGAATTAGAAAAGGAAAACAAATTCAAAAAGTTTATTATTGTACCTTGCTATGTTGTTGAGTTGACCAACCCATGTTGAATAAAGGGTTTATTATTGAACCTTAAATTGTGATCAGCATAAGCTTGTTGATGTCTTAGTTAGCCCATGAGTGAGGCAAATTGTCAATCTTTAATGCCATATTAAGAGTTATGCAAGTAAGCACCCCGATGGTACACTTTTGGCCTTTAAAGAATTTTACACTCTTGCCCATCAATTGGGCTTGGGCTTGTATTTTTTTAAGATGTTTCATTATCACTTATATTTTATTCTCTAACCATTCCCCATATGATATTAGATTAAACCTAACTCACTACTTAGCTCTTAAGCCTTAAGGATGAACCTATAATTTTTTAAGTGTGTTTAATCTTTAAGCTTGTTGATGTCTTTGTTAAGTGTGTTCAATATTTATTGAAAGGGTTAAATTTTATTTGACAATTGGTTAGGAGTTCAAATCAATGGTCTATTGATCTTCTAACTCATGCCCCTCACTCTTGGATCATACAAATTTTTATTTCTTACAATGTATAACCATTCAAATAATTATAATTTTTTCTTTTTTAGAAAATGTCATTAGTGGGTTATTATCCTATTTACCCTTTGCATTTTAATCGTCTCAATAGATTAATCATCACAATTTAACACTTTTTTTTTCCTCTGGTTTAAGCCTAAAAATTTATTATATTAGGGTTAGAATATAAAAGTCTAAAATCATCTTTATGCTCCTTGGGTCTATACCCCATACCTGTTATATTTTATTTTGAATGGTGATGAAACTTCACTGATCTCTTACTTATGGGTTAATTAAGAAACCATAGGTGAAGTTATATTTTTTTGATATTTAACTATTTTTATATGTATTTAACCCAATAAGTATGAATTTTCAATGATGATTAATTTTATTAACTAAAATATTTTGAAAACTTTTATGATATCTTTAAAACTCAGAGGATCACTTAGGCTTATTTTCATGATTTATTGAATTTTATTTTAATTTTTGTGATTTTTTGATTGATCTCGATAGATAAATAAAGAGAAAATATATTTTTATATTAAAAATTTAACTTTTATTTTTCCCTATCCTCTTTGACTTCAGTGAACTAAGAAAGCTTGATTTTATATTTTTTTCTGATTTATATATTTTTTTGATTATTTTGGTCAATAATTAGTAAAATTATAGAAAATACATTTTGACACTTAAAATACATATTTATCTTTGAAAAATTTTTAGAGGTCACATTAGAACTGCTATCTTTAATCAGGGAATATTATGTAACATTTTGAAATATAGTTGTATTTTTGTAAATTTTAATTATTTTAATTAGGAAAATACTTTTCTTCAGTGCATCTGATTTTAGTGAGCTCGTTAAATTTAATTTCATAATTTTTCTGATTTTATTTTATTTTTTATAATTATTAAGTTGATAATTAGCAAAATAATAAGAATATAAATTTAAGTACTTAAAATAAATTTTACAAATTTATGAGGGTATTTTAGAGTTTTTTTCTCAATCAAAGAGATCTTTTGTGATATTTTGAATTATAATTCTATTTTCTTAAAATTTTAATTATTTTTTAATTAAAATATTTAGAAAATTCATTTCTTAGTTTTAAATCTCACATTTATTTTCCATAAGTGTCTCCGACTTCAGAGAACTCATCAAACTTAAAATCTTATTTTTTCTGATTTTTATTTTATTTTTTATAATTATTTTAAATGGACATAGATGCTTATCATGAAAATTTAGGACTTTTAGGGTTAGTGATGTTCCCTAACTTTGCAAAAATCAGAAAACATTCATAATCACATGATGAACAAACCCCAAAAATTCAAGCCATGGTGATAAGTATTTAATTATTTATGATTAAATCAAGTTATAATGTATTTAATTCTTTTAAAATTACAAATAAAATAATTATTTGATTTTAGGTTTGTTAGATTCTTCTCTGCTCACTGAGCATAGGGGTATTTTTTTATTATTTTTATGATTTCTCTACACCAAGATATGATTTTTTTAATTTATTTTCATTTTGCTAGATTTAATTAAATAAAAAATAACCTATTTATCCACTTAAAAAACATCGACGTTGTGTCAACTTAGACATCCCCGAAAGACCTTGCGGTGTGCTCCGATTGGTTACCCTTTATACGTGGCTGCCTCATCACCCTACAGTATGGGGTCTTGAGTCAAACTAGTATGCTCTCCGCCACAATCCAAGCCATTCATTTTAAATACACGGGAATGGACGAAATCGGGTCATCATCTCAACTGAGTTATAACCCGAGAACCATCCATATTCTAGAGTCAAGATCTCGCCCAATACTTGACCAAATCAGGTGGAGTTTGTTCCTAAAGCTTCATCTTGATGAGACGAACATATTTATATGACAAAGTGGACATGAAATGTTGATTCTCTTCACAAAGGTACAAACTGAGGCAATTAGGGAATTTTGAGTTATACATTTGTTCAAGAGGTGAGACCTCGCTTGAGTTGGTTGAGAAGCTTCACCTTGACACTACAAACATATTTCAAATGTTGGTTTACTCTGAGGATGGGTCTATGTATGGCCTAAACAAAATGGTGGATCGGGTTTGGTCAAGCTCTATGTTAGAGGTCGCGGGAGAGAGGGATTTGGATTGGGGAAGTGGTTTTGAAGTGTGGTGAAGCTTTTGGAAGAGTCAAATTGGAGTTTTGGTGGAGTTGATTTCAAGGCCAAAGAAGTCCTAGTTTTAAGTTTTGAAATTAGAGTTTCTAAGTGGGGGAGAGGGTCTAAAGATGGTGGAGATGAGTTTCACAAGATTGTGGGAAGGTTTGGAGTGATTTTGGCAGGGCTTCGCCAAGACTTTTTGCACTTATCCATTTTGGTCGTGGAGACCAAGATTCTAATTAATATAACTTCTTCTCAATAATCTATACCCGGGCTTTATTAATATGGATCAAACCCTCCTTACATTTATCTTGTGAATACACTAGTTATTCAACTATGATTGGTCTGCTAGCTAGTAAGAGGATACACATCTTATGATAACCTACAAAATATCTTAAGAAAGTGTGCTCTAGCTCTTCATATGTTACACACACACACACGCACCTGTGGTGACAAATAGACAAGTCAGGCCACGAGCAAACGAGTCGAGTCGAGTCTGGTTTGATCTTGGTTTGTTAAATCATTAAGGAAGCTCATGTGCCACTTATCAAGTCAAGCACAAGCCGGACATAAGCCAGCTCGGCGTTTATACATAAACTTGAATTATTGCATACATTCCATGTTAATTAGCTATGCATGAAAAGATGTATTTAAACTTCTAACGTTAAAATGGTGATGCATTTGTTGTGATATGAAATAGTTGGGTGTTACTTATGTAATTTCCTTTCTAACATGTTAATCTTAATCAATACATACATATGTGTGTGCAAATGTTTGTTTAATTGATGTGCTAAATGTGTTTGTGCTTAAATCTGCATGGCTCCAATGGATATTCAAAATTTAAGATCATGGGATATAATATATTAAATACAGTTAGAAAATGACTCAATTATGAGTTATTGATTGATGTTGATTATTTCATGCAAATGATATCACAGTTTCCTACTAATTACGTTTGAGAATATGGGAAGCACATGAATTAAGCTTTTTAATACCAGTTAAAGTACAATTAGATTTGTTTAATAAGGGATTTTAACTTAGTTATTGCTACTTGACTTCATATGTTGAGTATGAACCATACGTTGGTAATGATCAGGTTGATGCTTCAACAAGTTATGTCCCTCCAAGTAAATATTCTCCTACTAGATTTGAAGAAATGGTTTCATGCAACCAAAAATTACTTCTATGATTATGTGGTTAAGGATGACTCACCCAATAGATAAACTTATAAATTCTATGAATTATTGAATGTATGTTTATTGTAGAAGGTTGCATCACTCACTATGTTATCAATGGCCCTCATAATATTGAGCATTTAATAAAACTATAATATGTCTCAAGAATATTTTGATCATATCATATGATTGATAGAAGAGATAAAATTTGAAGGAAATCCAGTACTAGATGACCTATATAGAACGAAGAATTAAGTGTCATACATAGGGTTGATATTAGAGAAGATAGATTGATGTGTTGGTTGTATATTATATTAGAGGACTGGTGAAATGGAGTCTAAATAATGATTTTGTGGTGCTGAAGAATTCAAATTATAACATAAGAAAAACAATAAATGAATGAATGTTTCATATAAGCTTCTCTTCTACTTACTGCTCATTTCACAGCTTCAAACATTGTTTCCCTCTATATGTATTGTTGAACATATAAGATGACACTGTGGGAGGTAAGACAAATTTAGTTTTCTAAGTCATATGACAATTGAAGAAGCATGAAAGAAGTTCTAATACATATCATTATTTTACAACTAACTCGCACAACATTAGACTTGATTTATGAGTTAATAGTTTCATATTATATAATCAAGCCAACTTGATATACTCATGTTAGTCGGTGATAGTTACACCTAATAATTTACCACGAGAGAAGTGCATTGCTACGTATTTTATGTTTTTCATATTGATCATACACATTCCACATAGTCTAAAAATAAAATTTAATATATATTTGTAGTGTTTTATAGAAGAGCTTCACATTTTATGAGAAATAGGTGTGGTCACTTATGACGTTGTTATAAAATGAAACTTTCAAATGAAAGTCACTGTCTATCAACTTTTGGTAATTTTGTCGGTTACTCATACCATTTGTTATATATATATATATATATATATATATATATATATATATATATATATATATATATATATATATATATATATATATATATATATATATTTTAAATTTTAAAATAATGTTCTAATTTTGAAGAATGAGATCAAAAAGACCTCATATGCCTAATAGTTTAAATAATCAAGCACAACACCACAAGTAAAACACCATCCCAAGATATAGACATACTACTTGGTGGTGAGCTCGATTATATAAATTAAATAATTCATGACATTCATTTGGTCTACGAATCATTTGTGTGTTTGACAAGTTCTTTTATCTAATATAAAGACTAGATGGAGTTTATATTACCTGGGTTTCTAATTCCCTATAAAGGCAAGCCCCTATAGTTAATTACATCTCAAATAACTAAAATCACTTAAGAAAACTCTTAATAATAATAATCAGAGGTTTCATCTTCAAAAATTCAAAGTTGAGTTTCCACAGTTGTTAATAAGGAAGTCAAGTAGGAATGAATCAAGTGAGAACAATTATTTTGGATTCAAAGGAACACAAGGTAGGGGATGTCATAAACTTTAAGGTGAACATCAATGACTTCCCAAACTATCATATTATTTGGCTTTACATTTTGGCAGTGAAGTTATTTAATGTTTACTCATACCATTTATTTAAATTTAGGGCTTACATTCGCAAGATATCCAATCATGTAGATAACTAAGAAAGATAAAAGGATTTACATCATACAAAACGAATAACTTTGGAATCATAAAAGAGTTAGGACTTATACTACACAATATGATTGTGCAAAAGCCTGTGAGATAAAGTGAACATTTATGACGTATTAAACAAACAACCTCTAAGTCCTTATTTAAGACTACAAAAAGTTTAGTTGAAGTATATATGCTTTATAGTTGAGTGTTGCCCGACATCTAAAGTCGTCCTCCGTCTATAGTGTTGATCATCATCTGCCTCCCGGATAGCTAGCTTTAAGCTCCTTACTCGTGGTAGTTTAGGGTTTAGGGTTTATGTTTAAACTTATGATTATTGTTGAGTCTCAAGGCCTGATGTAGGGTTCCTCATAAATAGATGACCTACTGTTCTCTAATTAGGGATCTTTGCAGGTTTGTTAAAATAAAACATGTCATAGTAAAAGGAAGTGCAGTAAAGAAAAGCAACATTGCGTATATGTTGCATCCAACACTGCTACTAAATGGTTAGTATTATAATCATAACATGCGGTTGTACATAAATTGAAACAATAATACAAGGAAACACAAGCATACATAACGAGTTAGGTGGCACATATAAAATATCAGAGCTAAGTGTATGAATTTTGGTAAAGTGGGGGCTCAAAATTAGGATCGATGCCCTGCTAATCCTTGAGGGAAATTTGTTGGCAATCATCAACGTCATGTATGTAAGACCCAACATAGAGTAAAAGGTTACCAGCAAGACGATCAGGGGAGGGCAACTGCCAACCCAGTCTGTATGTCTGACATATGATCTTACTAAAAGTAATACTCAAAGACTATTAATTTGTAATGCATAAAAATAATTTAAATTTAGACATTTTTTTAGTAGGCAAAATATTATTTTCCATCCAAAAGTGTATGTATAAATATATTTTATTACTATACTTATTTTTTGCGGATCGAACATTTCACAAGTCAATCATACAGTTGGGCTAGAACTACCAGCAACCCACGAGAGCAAGGGGTAACCCTTAAACAGTAATGTCAATCTTTGACCCTCCTGTAATCCTTGGGTTAGGATATGTAATACCTCTCACATACCTAGATGATTTTCTCATCATTGCTCTTGCCACTAAAACCTCCAACTTACATCAACCTCGATGATTCACATGTGCCCACTTAAATATCTCCAATTTCTATGAGTGTTTGAGCATTGTATCCAAGGCCCATACCCTTAAGCACTGGGTATTACTATAGATTAAGTTGTAAAAGGGAATTTCTCATTAATGTGTTTTAGGTTAAAGGGTACTGAATCATACCTTGGTAGGTTCTTAAGTTTTAAGGTGATTTTTCTCAACATTTTATAACAAACCCAAATGTCCTATAAAATGTCCAAAATCTTGCAAAGGTATTCAGACAGTGACTCTGAACAACTTTAGAATCTCCTAGACTATTTCAAGCTCATTTGACCTCGCTAAATTGTTGAGTTGACCAACCCATGTTGAATAAAGAGTTTATTATTGAACCTTAAATTGTGCTTGGTGTAAGCTTGTCGATGTCTTAGTTAGCCCATGAGTGAGGTAAATTGTCAACCTTTAATGCCATATTAAGAGTTATGCAAGTAAGCACCCCTATTGTACACTTTTGGCCTTTAAAGAATTTTACACTCTTGCCCCTCAATCGGACTTGGGCTTGTAGTGTTTTAAGATGTTTCATTATAACATATATTTATTCTTTAACCATTCCCCAAATGATACTAGATTAAACCTAACTCATTGTTAAGCTCTTAAGCCTTAAGGATGAACTTGTAATCTTTGAAGTGTGTTTAATCTTTATTAAGTGTGTTTAATCTTTAAGCTTGTTGATGTCTTGTTAAGTGTGTTTAATCTTTATTGAAAGGATTAAATTTTATTTGACCATTGGCTGGGAGTTAAAATCAATGGTCTATTGATCATCTAACTCATGCCCCTCGCTCTTGGATCATCCAAATTTTCATTTCTTCCAATGTATAACCATTCAAATAATTATAATTTTGTCTTTTTTAGAAGATGTCATTAGTGGGTTACTACCCTATTTACCTTTTGTGTTTTAATCATCACAATTTAACACTCTTTTCCTCTGGTTTAAGCCTAAAAATTTATTAGATTAGAGTTAGGATATAAAAGTCTAAAATCATCATTATGCTCATAGGATTTATACCCCATAACTCATATATTTTAATTTGAATAGTCATGAAACTTCACTAATCTCTTACTTATGGGCTAATTAAGACACCATAGGTGAAGTTATATTATTTTTTATATGTATTTAACCCAATAATTATGAATTTTTAATGTTGATTAATTTTATTAACCAAAACTTGTTTTCTCTCCTTTGAAAAATTTTATGATATCTCTAAATGTCAGATGATCACTTAGGCTTATTTTCATGATTTCTTGAATTATATTTTAAAATTTATGATTTTTTGACTGATCTTGATAGATAAATAAAGAGAAAATATATTTTTATATTAAAAATTCAATTTTTATTTTTCTTTATCCTCTTTGACTTCAGTGAACTAAGAAAACTTGATTTTATATTTTTTCTAATTTTTTTGTTATTTTTAGAATTATTTTGGTCAATAATAAGTAAAATTATAGAAAAATACATTTCAACACTTAAAATACATATTTATCTTTGAAAATTTTTTTGAGGTCACATTAGAACTTCTATCTTTAATCAGGGAAAATTATGTGATATTTTGAAATATACTTGTATTTTTGTAAATTTTAATTATTTTAATTAGAAAAATACTTTTCTTAAGTGCCTCTGACTTTAGTGAGCTCGTTAAATTTAATTTCATTTTTTTTTCTGATTTTATTTTCTTTTTTATATTTATTTAGTTGATAATTAGCAAAACAATAAGAATATACATTTACTTAAAATACATTTTTGTCTTTGACAATTTTATGAGGTTATTTTAGAGTTTTTTTCCTCAATCAAAGAGATCTTTTGTAATATTTTGAAATATATTTCAATTTTCTTAAAATTTTAATTTTTTTAATTAAAATACTTAGAAAATTCATTTCTTAGTTTTAAATTCATATTTTATAATTATTTTAAATTGACATAGGTGATTATCATGAAAATTTAGGGCTGTAAGGATTAGTGATGTTATATGACTTTGAAAAAATCAGAAAATACTCCTAATCACATGATGAACAAACCCAAAAAATTTCAAGCCATGGTGCTAAGTATTTAATTATTTATGTTTAAATCAAAGTATAATGTATTTAATTCATTTAAAATTACAAAGAAAATAATTATTTGATTTTAGGTTCATTAGATTCTACTCCGCTCACTAAGCACAGGGGTATTTTTTATTATTTTTATGATTTTTCAACACTAAGATATGATTTTTTTAAATTATTTTTTATTTTGTTGGATTTAATTAAATAAAAAATACCCTATTTATCCACTTAAACACGGCGTCGCGTCAACCTATACATCGCCGAAGGACCCTGCGGTGCGCTCCAATTGGTTTCCCTTTATATGTGGCTGCCTCGTCACCCCACAGTCTGGGATCTTGAGTCAAACTAGTATGTTGTCCGCGACAATCGAAGCCATTCATTTTAAATACATAGGAATGGACGACATCGGGTCATCATCCCAATTGAGTTATAACCTGAGAGCCATCCATGTTCTAGAGTTAAGATCTCACCCGATACTTGACCAAATCAGGTGAGGTTTGTTCCTAAAGCTTCATCTCGATGAGACAAACATATTTATATGACAAAGTGGACATGAAATGTTGAGTCTCTTCACAAAGTTCCAAACTGAGGCAATTAGGGATTTTCGAGCTATACCTTTGCCCAAGAGGGAGGCCTCAATTGAGTTGGTTGAGAAGCTTCACCTTGACACTACAAACCTCCTCCAAGTGTTGGTTTGCTCTGAGGATGGGTATATGTATGGCCTAGACCAAATGGTGGATCGGGTTTGGTCGAGCTCTAGTTTAGAGGTCACGGGAGAGAGAGATTTGGATTGGGGAAGTGGTTTTTAAGTGTGGTGAAGTTTTTGGAAGAGTCAATTTGGAGTTTTGGTGGAGTTGATTTCAGGCCAAATAAGTCCTAGTTTTAAGCTTTGAAATTAGAGTTCTGTGGGAAAGTTTGGAGTGATTTTGGCAGGGCTTTGCCAAGGCTATTTGCACTTATCCATTTTGGTTGTGGAGGTGGCCATTTTATAAGCTCGGTCAAGGGGGAGAGGTTGGGCTTCAAATGTTTGGTCAAAGTTCGATTAGGTGGAGAGAAGACAGAGGCAAGTGTCCTTTGCTTTTATATTTTTAATGTCAACCTTCATAAAATTTCTATAATCAATATTTTGTATTCAGGTAGCTGAATTTGTGTCTCTTTAAATTGTTTAAGAGCATTAATTTAGAGACTTGATGATGAAATGTTGGATCTTATGATTTACACTATAATAATTAACGCAATTACTAATAGTTAAGTTGTAGGCTTTTGAATGCCATTTTTCACAATGAATATAATAAAAGGTATTTTATGATTTTGATGTGTGGTAGAAAATTCGCGGCGGTATAGTAATGGGTTATCGTCTTAGCGTAGCAGGAGGAGACACCTCAAATTTTTACGTGGAAAACCCTTGAAAGAGGGAAAAACCACGGGGCTGGGCCCAACTAATATAATCCACTATGAATGATAAATACACATGTTCATTCTTCTCTTAAATTAGAGAAGATAGAGTTACAAAATTGTATAACTATATTCTGACTGTAGTTCTTGATGACATTAAGGCTCTGTTTGGCGTAGCTGTAGCTTCTAACTTTCAATTGTAATATGATCTGCCTAAAAAGCTCGTCATGAGAAATTTCTATGGGAAAGTTCATTGTCTGTTTGAGATACTGTATGTAAACATATTGTTGGACAGCTGTTTCCAAGAAAATGACCAATTTACCCCTGTTGAGTAAAACTGTTTAAAAAAACACCTTAAGCGCCACATTCTCGTAATTTTAGAAACAGAAATTCATTTCTAAACAGAACATAACGCGCTAAAATTTTTTTATTTAGAATATTGGGCATTGCAATACATTCTTATGTATTTACATTTCTAACCCAAACTATATTTTTTAGGAAAGTTTATATAATATTTAAGATGACTTACCTGTCCTGGGAATTTTCAACGCTGATATGTATTAGAAAGGCCATTCAATAACTCAGATGGAATGGTTTGATCAATCATCAGGAATCAATCCCAAGACACTGTATTCAAGCTCGCTGCAAATAAAATAATGTGATCCCTTCATGGTATTGGTAAAGGTTCCAAACTCATCATTTGCTAAAGGAAGCAAAGCAAGACCCTCTACATGTTTACCAACATCCTCGTTGCTCGGGTCAGTTAGACAATACACTAACAGAACGAATTTGAATGATTTGTTTACTGTGCTTAGTTTCAAATTTTCCTAAATTTTCCTCTAGGAAACTTCGTACTATTACAGGACTAACCAAACAGATTAAAATTTGACCAAAATTTATACATTATCTCAAAAATGAAACCAGTAAACTTATTAAAATTATTGCATGGTGGGACCTAACACCTCGCTTAAACCAACCAGCAACTCACAGTAGGCTGGAGCAACAACATATTCTAACAGTAAACTTCAAAGCATTCATTAACGTGAACATTAAGCCCTGTTCTTACCGGCAATGGAAGAGAACAGAACACTCGACCTTCCTTATAAAAATGATTCTATTAAAAAAAATTCCCATAAAAAAAAAACATATCAAAATTGAGTTAAATACCATTGAAACCATATCAGCATTTATTCCATTGCAGCTCATTAAATACCATAACTGTTTAGGCCTGTTTTTCTTCATATCAAGAACAGGTAACACTTAACTGTTTTTCTTCATATTAGATACAAGATTCACAACATATCATAATAATAAAGGCAAGGGCTGCGAGGAAGATATCAAAGAGGGGGTGAAGATAGGCAAACATACTTCAAAAAAATACTTCAATGAACATCATCACCACCCCTATGAGAAAATTCAGACTGAAATTCCATGAAAAGCTGAATTAACATAGCACGAAATTCTTACAAATCTACAAATCTAAACTTTTTTATAGGAATAATTGCATGCATAACACTTAATTCTTAATCAGATATGCCCAAACTAATGAAAGCAATAAAAAACAGTGATTTTCTCCGGAAAAGGCAAAATTCCCATCAATGCAGAGCTAAAAGCGATGCATGACTGAAAGCTGAATATTGCGTGAGAATCAGATAAGTTGTGGAATAGGTGCTGTTTTCTTGTGGAAAATTTTGGGTCTTGTGACAGCAGCTAAATAGTCCGCCTATGCTAATCAAACTATTGCCTGTTAAGTCAAGAACAAATAGTAGCAGCACTGAGCTTTCTTTGAATGCTATGGGCCACTCATCATCTTCTCATATGAGCACTGCAATCATAACTGGCAACATTACCAAGTGTTATATTTCAATCATAACTGGAAACATTACCGCTGATTTTAAGTAGCAGGTGCTAGCTTGAACATAGGTTATAATTCAATTCATATAAAGAAAATTGCCACTGATTTTAATTCAATTATATACTACAGTAGAAACCCACGAAAACAATTACAAACTATGGCTAAATTATGGTTTGCCTTAAAAACTGTAGTACATTAAAAGCAGATTTGGAAGCATACAAACCATGGCTAATTGTTCTATAGAACTCAAAATTCAAAAACCTGCAATTCTCCATTCTTATCCATACTCTCTTATCCATCATTGGATTTCAATCACTACACCTGTTCCACTATTTTTCTACACATCCCCTTAACCAGTGATAGCATTATTTCCTAGCATTATATGGAAGTTCACCGAATAATCAAATCAATATTATTCTGTCCTAGCATTATATCCACAGGATATTTATCTAATTAGTAACCACTTTTTGTGTCATTCATAACCAGTGATCTCATTTTGCATCATAAGTTAGAGTATGACATCCAAGGCAAGAATAGAGCCATTAATAAGAACAAGTTGGTTATCTTAAGCGCAACTTGTGCATCTTCGCATTAATACAATTAAACCTTAGTTTAATTCATCCACGGAACAAGCAGTCCTCAAGAGGTAACACAATTTTTATTTTAAGGAACTGCTGATGGGAAAAAATGAAACTGAAAACAGGTACAAAATGCACATTATCAAAATCAACCATGAAGATCCTTATAGCAAGCACACCAGTATTAGAAAATGAAAAGCAAAAGGAATCAAAAACAATCTATACAAACACTAAATCTACTAATATCCTCCTCAATACAGTGATTAAACTGTGCTAATCTCCATTACCAGAATCTACATATACAACATTCTGTAAACAGGGGGCAGGGGGTAGGGGGCGGGTGAAGAAGGAGCGCAGGGGAATAACGAGTGAGAGAGATTCATATTACCTTTTAGCGACGTTGGAAGAATGAAGCGCGGGGGTCAGGAGGCTTCGCGAGACGATCGGGGTACAGTGGTAGGGCTGGGAAGCGAGACGAGAAGATACGTGCAGAAGATTCGTGCAGGGGCGACTTCGCGATACGCAGGCACGGGGCACGGTAACAGGGACCAAGATGGCGAGAAGGCGTATGAAGGCTTCCTGGACGTCGCGCGGTGAAGAAGAAGTAAACGTCGCGCGGGAAGAAGAAGGAGCGAGCGGGAAGGAAAGAACCGCGTGAGGGCACCAGGGGCAATTTCGCATGCGAAAGCTGGGGCCGCGGGGTTTATCCTGCGGTCCGCTTTTCGCCGGCTTCTCCGTCCTCCCGCCGCGAAGTCGCGCGCCAAACATCTCCTTTTCGCGCTCCGGGGCCGCACCGCGCGAAAATAGCCGCGCCAAATGAAGCCTAAGTTGCAAGGGTCATTGTTGATTATTGTGGAGGTAGTAGTCTATTGTGAGTGTTATGATGGTCGCTCTAGAAGCGTTGATTGGTCAGATAAGGCATAGTAAGCAGTTGAGGGAGCTATGAACCACGTAGGCTGTAGTTGACAAGTATTAAAGATGTCCGTAGGTCGCGGGGACCGGATTCAGGAGCTGCATGAGCTGATGACCACTTAGGTCGTTGAGACGAGTATTGATGACCTCCGTAGGCTGCTGAGGTGGGAGTCAGAAACTATATGAGCTGATGACCACGTAGGTTGTAGGTGACACATGAACCATAGTGGTGAGCTCTTTTCCCACAGAAGGGAGAGGGTTACTAGAGTTTCCAAGTTAAGAAATTGACTAATGACGTCCGGTAGGCGGTGGTTGATGGTTGTCGGGGGTGTTTGAAGATGATCGACGGTGTTTGAAGATGGTCGGCGGTGGTGCTGGACTTCAGCTCATTCTCAAAGCCTCAAGTTCTCTCCTAAGGCTTCAACCCTCCTCATGTAGGTGCAATTAATGTAGTAATATGAACTATTTTGATCAGAAGGTCCAGAGAGCTTCCTTCGATCATACCACGTTTAAGAGGCATTTGGATGTCTTAATAATGTCATAATTAAGTGATCTTGGCCCCGTTGGATTCGTCTTGTCGAGACGCTAGTTTCAATTTTGAACTTGCCATATTCGACATTCGTTTGACCTTCCAAAAGTGTTCAAAAATCTCTTAATAATGGTTTAATGACTTGATCTGAGCTTTATTTGACTCGGATTGTACTTACTTTGATATCGTTAGGTCTGTTTCATCGAGTCGATCAATTTAACTATATGTTCGTTGAAATCGGAGTTCTGGATGACTTTTCATCAAAATTTGAACGTTTCTTGCTCAAAATACCGTATCAAGATCCGTGTCATGCCTCGAGATTCGTGTCAGATGATGAAAATTTGTTAGTGGCATATCATATTATTTTGCCTGATGATTCTAATAATGCTTTTCTTAGAAACTCTTATTTGTTTATATGTTTGTATTTTTTTGTTTTTCAATACTTTTTCATTACATACATTAATCTCTATCTTTGCATCCACAACTTGATCTACTAGCTCTTTATATGCACTATAATTTTTACGTGATAGAAAACTTCTAATATCTTCCCTCGAGCTAGTAAAAAAAAAGAGGATTATGTTATCCCACGCAGAGAACATATCTAGCTATATGAGCAAATTGGGTCTCTTAATGTTAAATAGTATTTAATCATTATTCCAACTATAATAAATCAGCCATCAGCTTTCAGCACTTATGAAAATAAGAGATATTGATTACTCTGGGTGTCAATTCGTGTCGGCGGGTTGGGTTCATGTCCGACTCGAAAACGACTTGATGTGAATCGGGTCAATCCAAACCTGACTCGAATAAGAAACGATCGAATTCTCTGACGCGAATCCGATTTAAAAAATATTCAGGTCGACTCGAAACCATATTCTTTGAGTCTAGTTCAAGTCATGTTGGCGTGTTAAGTCAATTTTTGACATTTATGAATGTTAATTTGGGTTAACGGACCGAGTTCGGATCTGACTAAAAAATGAATCGACCCGAATCGGATCAATTGGAACCAGACTCAATTAATAAACAAGTTAAATTTGTTGATCAAAACCCAACTCAAAAAATACTTGGGCTAACTTGAACCAAGGTTCTTTGAATCGAGTTTGAATTATGTTGATATTTTAGGATACTTTTTGAAAAACTAGAAATTTAAATTTGGGCTGCCGTGCGTTTCAACAGATATATAAAACCCATCATACATTGTTGTCGCGCTCGTTATTCGTTCCGTACCCATTTACGCAACCACGTCTAGAATCAGCTTTCGTATTCCAGTCAAAAAAAAAGGAAAAAAAAACTATCCGTCTTTCTTTCATTCTGACCCTCTTGACCCTCTTCGTCATCCATCTGGGCAGTCCTGGAGCTTGAGGTATGGAATCCACGCCGGTGAATTGGGAGGCTTTGGATTCCCTTGTTACAAGTTTTGCCAAATCCGACCACCTCATCGAAGACTCCTCCGGACTGTCTTCCCCCTCCTCTCCTTCCTCTTCTTCCTCCTACCAGTATCGCCTTCTCATCCGTCAGATCCGCCGAAGCATCGAAGCAGGTGATGTCGATGGCGCTGTTTATTTACTGCGGGAGCACGTGCCGTTGGTGCTAGAGGACCACCGAATACTCTTCCGGCTTCAGAAGCAAGTAAGCCCTTTTTCGCACGGTGATGATGCTTCGGCGGCAGAGGATTGACTTTTATCGTGTTTGTGATTTGTGTTAGAAATTTATTGAGTTATTGAGGAAGGGGACTGAGAAGGATCGGGATGCCGCCATTCAGTGCCTTCGTCTGGCTCTTGCTCCTTGTGCCCTCGATGCCTACCCGGTAATTTATGACCTTTTTTGAGTCTGATTTCTTTCATTTGTTATGTGTTTTGGCATGTGATTTTTGTATGCTTGCGGCTTGATAATTCTCTTTTCTGGCTGGTCTGCTTTCTCGAAGCTTGTAATAAGCATGATTGTGTTACCGTTTTTGGTGTTTTTCATGTTTTTTTAGCGAAATGTCCATGTTTTGCACGGAAGTAGAGCAGAACAGTTAAACAAACAATAGCAATTCTAATTGGAGGAGAATCACCGTTGAGATGTTTATGGGTTTCTTGTAGCTGGTATTAGAAATCTTCGAAAGGCAATCTTCTATTTCTATACCTTTTTGTTCATTATAATAGTGTAATTCTTAAAAGAATTAATCAGCAGCACTACCATGAGTAGAGAGGGGGAAAACACGGGAGTTTAAGCAGACAAATATAACAGCAGAAGAGCTTGGTTTTTGTTAACAGTTGTCCAATTTAAGTATAAAACTGAAGTATTGTAAATGTAGAAATCTACTTGAAACAATGCATATCATTATCTATTTGACAACACCAATTATTACCATCAACTAAGTAGTAATCAGTTGAAAAATAATCAGAACAAATGGAGAACTTTGAGTTGAGGCAAACATTCAGTCAATTTGGATGGTCTGGTTTTCAAATTAGTCAGATTGCAACATAAATTCAAAATCCAAATAATCAAACCAGTCAAAATTTTGATAAAAGCAAATAGACCGAATCAAATTTTAGTTTGGTTTAAATTTGGTCCTGAACAAATTGAAATTTAGGTGTTAGTTGGAGTTCGGTTATGAACAGAGATCAAGAATTAAATATCTTAAACTATAATATCAATTTAATTTCACGAATCTTCCATATAATTTTGAATTTTCAGTTTGTTCAGTTTAATGAAAATTAGAAGTGAATCAATAACTGAAAACTAAATATCGAGATTTTAAAAATAAAAAAACTGGAATACATTTTTGAAACCGGACCGAATCGACCAAATTTGTTAAGTTAGGTTAGTTTATTTATTTTTAACCAAATAACACACACCCCAAATTTTGAGAAGTATCATCATTCTTAATTCATAAATGAAATGAAGGGGAGGAGTGAGGAGTGAAGTGTTAAGTGAAGAAATTTAACAGCCTAAGAAACTAATGCGATAAATTGTACTATAAAATAAATTGAAATAAACCATGAAAATTTTGTAAATAAACCACATCATGCATCTTCACATGAAGTTTTGGTCAATCATGGAGGTCTGATCAAGCACTCATTCATTTTCATAGATCATTTGGGGATGCATGTAATGTTTGCTTGTAGAAAAGCATATAAAGTTGTACAAAACTTCAAAAGGTATTATTCAAGTACCTTTTCTACTATGTAGAAAGGAATATATAGGTAAACATGGTCGTAAAATTAGAGAATGCAGGCCGGCCGTATAAGCATAGATAAATCACAAGCCTAAATCCTGATCTCATTTGTTTTTTAAAATTACTATTGGAGAACGAGTGCTTTAGTGGCCTGCAAAGAAGCAAAGGACAAGCCATCTACACCACTTCATCAAAAACAAAAATTAGTGGTAGAAAAATTTAATGTTTTCTTCATATCTCCTTATGAACATTTTAGAAGGGATTATTAGATAATAATAGTCATAAAATAAAAGAAGGCAAATTGATCGATCACTATAATAAATCCTTAACTCATTTATTATAAACGGCATTGTTGGCTCATGAATGCAACCATTGGCTTTAAAGAAGCAAATGGAGCAGCGGTCCAAGTGAATTTGATAAAATTAGAAAGCAGAGTTAGTCAAACCTCTAAAAGATTTTCTTTAATTCCTTTTATGAACTTCTTTGAAGTGTTTAAATAGGTAATGGTTATTTTTAAAAAAGAGAAGCATTCTTGGGCACCATTTTCATCATAGTCATCATTGTTCTGAAATCTAAGTTTATATACGCAATTGTTTTTGAATCCTTAATTCTTAGGTCTTTTTGGCATCATGTTATAATTTGGGAGTATATGTATTGGATGTTGTTTGGTTTTTGTGTCCATTATCATATTTTAGACTTATATGTATTAGGTCATTTCTTATGCCATATAACTCATGTAGGGATTTTATGTTATTATGATTGTTTAGTAGATATGATAATGCCCATAGATATAGTAATGATAATATTTGTGATAATAGGTATGCTAATGATGAAAGGCATGATAATGTGATATGTTTGGCAGTGATGATAGGAGTGAAAATGATTTTGGGTATAAAATTAGGGTTCATAAAAATTCAGTGGCAGAATTTAATTTATACATAGATTCACTTTTTTGTTCTCTCAATATGATAATTCCATAAATAATTGTAACTACTTAAGCATTTAGTTTATGGAATAATATATTTTTTTTTCTGAGTCTTTTACTCATTTTGTGTACTTCTAAGGAAGGAATGTGATGTTAGAAACGATAGGACTGTTCGGAAAAGTCAACTTTAACTTATCTCCACTCCACCATTTGTTATCTTAAATCCATCACAGGTTAGATCATTTATAATTCTTTTTTTTTTCTGTGTAATAGAAATTAGATATCTATTATGACTAACATCATAGTAGCTTCAATGTTGAACCCCTATTAAGTTTTTGTTTTTGTATTTGTGCTCAATATTTGTTCCATGTTAATTAATATTCACTCATAATTTCTTCAAAAAATATGGGTGTAATTGTCTAATAGCATTTTTCTCATACTATATTATATTTGTTCTGCGTCAAGTTGTCATAAATCCTTTGAAAGTTAGATAAGCAAAAAGGCAAGGCATCTAAGTCAGTTCATCATAATTAGAAAGCAAATGTAACATGACTTTTTAATTTTTTCTTCAATTTCCAAACTTTTTAAAAAGGAATATATACCCCCTTTATCCAGCTAGTTTACCCGACTAGCCTCCAACTTGTCTGCCCTAGCTGTGCTCCAGCCAACCCGCTGGATAGCTTTCTCTACTTTTTTTTTTGGTTAGCTTCTCATATAGACATGGGATCCTTGTTACAAACTTGACAAGCTGTGTGGTTTGTTTTGTTGTTTATAATTATTCAGGTATCTTTTAGTCATTGATTTTGTATTTTTCTTGAAATGCTTTTTTAGAATCATATAATTGCAGAAATGTTGGAATAATAGATTTTATCAATTTTTTTAATTATTGTCACTATATCAGAGTGTTAGGATTTTCTTTTTTTATTGATGCATTCTTCATTGCTGCATTATCATAATTTTATTTATTTTTCTCATAATTAAACTTTTCATCCATATATTCTTGTTAATATCAATCTTTCTGTAAAATCAATTACTATCTTATTTTTCCTCTTTATAGACAACAAAAATACTCACATATTCTTAATTATGGGTTCCTTTAGGATTGAGACCAGTAATCCAAATCCAATTTGGTTATAAAACATCCATTCAATATATGGATTGAATGATAAAAACTAAAAACCATCTCAAATAGTTGCAATTGTTTCATATGTTTATAAAAGGAAAAGGAAAATCAGGTCATTTATTTAGTACCGGAGATCCCACTTTTCATGTTTGGAATTAACAAGACTCTATGATAGTGTCTTAACTGTGGAACTCTATGTTTCTTGTGATAAGTGATATAATGCATGTTCTTTAATTCAATAAAAAAATATGGGACAAGACAATTCAATGTATTTTAAACTTCGTTATGTTTCACAAATAAAATCTATAGTAAGATCTCATCTACCATGCAAGGAGGACAATCAATTATGGAATATTCTAATCTATTGCAATGGCTCATGATTAATGCATCTAAATGGATCGAAATAAAGATGCCTATTCTCTTAAAAAAATTATTGAAAAAGATTGAATTTATTATTTTCTTGCTGGATTAATTATTGAGTTTGCTGCTTGAAAATAAAAATTCTCTACAAGAAGGATCTATCCTAACTAAATGAGATCATTGTCTATCTGAATCGAAAAAGATAAAAGTGAAGTTATGATTACCAACATGACATGGAGGGTTTGCCCTTAGTGTCAAAGAATGCCAATTTCAAGAACTGTGACTCATTTATTTATTTATTTATTGAGGAACACAATCAATCCACCTTAGCAAGAACAGTCAATTGAGATTCTTTACGGCTGTTGTAAGCTTCATTACAAAGCATAAAATGAAATTAGGATAACATAAAGACATGCAAAAGATCCGAAACACACAAAAAATATGCACACATTGTAAAAAATGTTGGAAGCTTCATGTCAAAACATAAAACAAAATTAGGATAGCATAAGTGCATGCAAAAGATCTAAAATACACACGCGTACGCTCGCGCGCGCTCGCACACATGAGAATTCGTGATGGTGCTCACATTATAAAAAATGCTAGAAGTTCCATGACAAAGCATAAAACAAATTTAGGATAGCATAATGACATGTAAAAGATCCAAAAAAAACAAACACATACTTGGGCCCACACACACGCACGCGTGCCACACACCCACACACATGTACGTACACATACACACAAACCAGAAAAGTGTTAAAATGACCCCTAACTCTTTGTAGGGGTCATTTTTAATCCCATAGTTTGGCGACTAATTTAGCACGTTTATGAACTCTGAGACAAATATGACATCATCTAATCGGGAACTCCTTTGGTACTATAAAATACATGTGACATAAGATAATGCCAAAGAATCATTCATTGAGAAAAGTTGGAAGTATTTTCATCACGGAAAAAAATCTCCTACGATAGGCACATGTTTTCTGGCATTTTGATACAATTCGACACAGAAATTGGATCGATTTTTCCACAAAATTTAGGACAAACACATTTTATTTCAATAACACCAAATCAAAGCACTACAACACATATACTTAAAGGATAAACATCTACAATTCGAGAGGTAGGCGATCTCTCCCAATTACTATAATTCGAGAGGTAAGAAATCTCTTCCAAACCCTAACCTTCAGACTCAGAGACAACAATTCTCATGCATAACCCTAACCATAAGCTATTAATCCATATTTATAGCCAAAAAAATAAAAATAAAAAAACCAATTTGCCCTTAGGCTAATAAAAGACAAAATTGGCTTTAGGCCAATGCTTAACAAGTTCTCAAGCATAATCTCATCTTCTCATGCTTTAAAGTCTTAAATTTGCCCATTCTCATTGATTCATAAGCTGGATATCATATGACTAATTCCTTATACTTGTCTTAGCGATATGAGAATAACCATTTTGATGGATCCTTGATGTTCTTAGATGATCAAGGAGATACTCATATAAAAATTCGTTACATTTTGAAATTTTTTCCATTTATCTAAAATTTTTTTATCAATTTATTATCTATTCAGAAGTTGACTAAATATTAAAAGTGCAGTGTTGTAGTTTGGCCTTCATATTATATCTTTCAATAATAGGGCACAAGGAGAATGATGGGACTTATTGAAGAAAGGGATGGCTTCTACCACCTTGAGAAATATAATGATCAATGAAGATCAGCACAGCCTTCTGTATTTAATCTTCTTTTGAAATCTCTTAAATACAATAAAGAATAAAATTTCGACACAGACATCTTGGTCATTCTTCCTTTATTGTTTTCAAAATTATATTTTTCTTTTTAATAAAAAAAAGTAATATTGAAGAATTTTGGTATGATTTTGATGAATTAGCAAAGCATAAATGTGCCGAATTTCTAATGAGTGCTACATGATCTCTTTAGTTTATTTTATTTCATTCCTGGTGCCATATGGGGACTATCTTTCGTGCTTAATATTCTTGGTTTGGTGATTTATGCTTTTTTTATATTTGATTATAGCTGTGTCATCCATCATGGTTGTGAATACACCCCCAATAAAATCGAGTAACTTAACAAAAGTATAGCCATCTACCTTGTACCACGAGAGAAATCCTTTTTTTCAAAAGAAACTTTCAAAAAATTATTGGGGAGAAATTGTTTTAATTTTTGCCCACTTCATCAAATGGTTATCTGCAAGGTTCATGGGATCAAAACTTCTAATCATATCTTCCGCATTTCAACCCAAACAACTTGATTTTGAAAATATTTGATAGTGATTCTTTTGCCGAAACACTTTTCTATAGTCAATGAAAAACTCAACTGATGGTGGTTGTGGTGGGAGGTTTAGGATAAAGGCCATATGTTTTGCTGGAAGCTTAAACTTACGCTCTAAGAATAATTCATGGAAGCCACCAAGCTCTCTAAAGGAGTGTGCCAGCAAGCCTAATTTATTTGCAACTTAGCCACAAAAACTCAATCCATTCCATCATATTCTCATTTTTAAGGAAGACATGTGTATTTATAACCTTTACTGGCAAAGGAAGATAGAGGAAGTCCATCAATAAAGAAAAAAACGTTACATAAAGTTAATCTATCTTGTTATCATTTAGCTTGATAATTTGCCATGATAGAAGTTACCATGCATATTTACTATCATCCAACCCATTTTCCCTCTTTGGCCAAATTATATTAAATTCACTTTGAAATCACACCCTTCTCGACATTGGAATCACTTCTTAGAACAAATCTTCATGGACGTGATACGATTCAGAACCAAAAACAGCGAACAAACAACGATGAAATTGCAATTGATAGGTAGAAAAACTCAAACGAGGTCTGGTCTTGCGAAAATCAAAGAAAACAAGCAAGATACAACGATGATCCACTGTTCCAGATGTAGCTCGTCTCTCCACAAACCACCACAAGAATCGAAGAAAAACTGTAGCCAAAACAAAATATAAAACAAACCCTAGGTTAGTAGCTCTAATATAACCCTCCCAAACACCCTTCAAACTTTTTCCCCAAAGCTCCTTGAATTTCTTCTCCTTGCATACGTGATTACAACCTTCTTGGGCCCCTCCTGTTCATTGGATTATTCTGTCGTTGCTCCATGCCACGCCTCCCGTTTCTGCTAAGTTGTTCGACTCTTAGTTAGATGGGGCAGGCTGGTTGGCAAATTCTTGCCGATCGTACCTCCCTCCCAAAGAAACAGTTTATCTTTAAGGTGGAATAATGGAAACTACCTTCGGATCACCTCACAAGGTTCTCACATTGCGTCATACTCTGTCAGACCCTTCCTCTTTAAAAGTAGCTCCTTTGCTCCCGCCCCTCCTCGGTGCACTCCTTTGTTCTCGAAGGGTTCTAGCATCACCTCTAGGTTCTCTGTCATCATCGAGGGTAGTGGCGACCAGGGTGTATGATCTCCAATCGCACGTCTCAGCTGTGAAAGATGGAAGACTAGATTTAGTGCTGATGATGGTGATAACATCAAACGGCAAGCCACTGTTTAAATGCGTGCTGCCACCGGTCCAAAGTATCGTGGTGAATGTTTCTCTCTCCTCCGTCTGGCTAATGTTTTTGTCTGTAGGGCCTCAACTTTAAGTAAACCATGTCTCCTGGTTTGAACTGCACCTCTATCTTATGTCCATCTGCTTTCCTCTTCATGATCTGCTGAGCTCTTAATAGATGCCCTTTGAGCTCTGCCAATATTCCGTCCCTTCCCTCCAAGTAATGGTTGACACTGGATACCGCTGTAGTACTATGCTCATAGTGTAGTGCTTTGCACTGCAGTATGGTACAAAGTATTATACCACTATTCGACCCACACAATTCACTTGACCTAAATCTTCGGCTTATTCGATACAAAACACTCTTGTTGACCACCACAATCTGATCATCAGTCTGAGGATAATATGATGTGCTTCTTTTGAGGATTGTTCCTTGTCACTGAATAGCTCCTTCCAGAATTGGTTGAGTAACACCTTCTTCTTGTCTGATACAATCGATTCGGACACTGTGAAAACATACCACTTTCTGTATGAACATGTAGCGATTGAGGCAACAGTGTAGGGTTGTCGTAATGGAATGAAATGTGCATGCTTGCTTTGGCAATTCATTACCACTAGGATCACCATAAATCCTTCCGATTGTGGCAACCCTTCTATAAAATCCATTATCACTTCTTCCCAAGCCTTCTTAGGTAATGCTAAGGGCTGTAACAACCCTCCCGACGATAGATGATTGTATGCCTTTTGCGCATTCCCACTTAGTAAAGCTCCGTCGATAGACGGTTGTATGTCTTTTGCACCACGGAATGCCTATCGATTGCACTGTCGTGAAACTCCTGCAATGGTCTAGGAATGTGCTCCGATGCCCTTGGTAACTTAAACCGCCCATGGTAGAGTAGCTGTTGTCCCCTCCATACATATCCCGAATTGGCATTCGGATCCTGTGGCAAGTCTGCTTATATGTTCCTCATCCCTTCATCTTACCCGCTCTCCCACCTCAGGGCTTCCCAATTTGGGACCAAGGTTGCCAATAAGGTTGTCAGCTAGGGCTCCACCTTTCTCGACAGCGCATATGCTATTTTATTCTCCAACTCTGATGGATACTAAATCTCAAAATCATATCCTAACAACTTATATAGCCACCTCTGATGCTTCTCAGTTGCCATCCTCTGTTCTAGTAGGTTCGTCAAGCTCCTCTGATCTTTCCTAACCAAAAAGGTAGGGCCGCCACTTCTAAATGGCCAAGCTAATAGACATCAACTTCCACTCGTACAATTACTTGAGTCTCGACCTAACGCTAAGCACATAGCTGGAGTAAGTAATTGGTCGCTGGTCCTGCATGCGTACTGCTCCTAAACAATACCTTGACGCATCTGTCTCTACTACAAAAGGTCTATTGAAATATGGAAGTTCTAATATTGGTATACCAGTCACGATTCTCTACATATGTTTGAAGGTCTGTGTTGCGGCTTCCCCCAGTTAAAATTGTCTTTATTCAGTTGCTCCATCAGTGGCCATGTTATCTTATCGTACCTCTTCACAAATTTTCGATAGTATCCGGTGAGGTTTAGGAATCCCCTCAACTCCTTCAAGCTCGTGGTAGAGGCCAGTCCATCATATCCTCGATATTGGATGGCTTGACTGCTACTCCTGCCCTGGTTGCCATATGCCCTAAGTATTTCACTCATAGTTATGCAAATGAATATTTCTTCAAATTGGCGTACAACTGGTGCTCCCTCAACTTCTCCAGGACTATCCTCAGATGCTCCACATATTCTGTCTCTGTACGACTGTCATCGAAGAAGGCCAGGATGAATTTCTTGAGGTAAGGCTAAAAAACCTTATCATGTGGGACTGAAATCTGGTTGGGATGTTGGTGAGGCTAAACGACATCAGCAAGAACTCGTAATGTCCTTCATGTGTTCTAACCGTTGTCTTGTGCACATTCACTGGGTTCGTCATGATTTGGTGGTATTCCAACTTAAGATGGATTTTTGAGAAGATGACTTCCCCATAAATCTCATCCAGTAGCTCTTCAATCACAGGGATTGGGAACTTATCCAATACCATCTCCTTGTTCAAAGCCCGGTAGTCCACACAAACCTATAACTATCATCTTTTTTCTTCACAAACATGCCTGGGCTGGAGAAGGAGGCTCACATTAGGTCTGATAATCCCAGCCTCGAGCATCTCTAGGATCAACTTCTTTATCTCATCTTTCTGGATCTAAGGACACCAGTATGGTCTAACATTTGATAGAGGGGACACCCTCCTTTAATGTAACTATGTGCTTATGCTCCCACGGAGGTGGTAACCTACTCGGATGCTGAAAGATGTCAATAAACTGCTGTAGGGGCCATTGAACCTCCTCGGGAAACTTCGTTGACTCAAGATATTGGATCTCCTCAATGCTCTGCAACTCCACCAAATAGACTATCCCTGCTCCCCGTATCGACTTGACCATGGTTTTGAGCGAGACAATGATTTTGTATAATTTAGTATCTCCTCTCAAAATCACATTCCCTCCATTTGGAACTCCATCGTCAATGTCCAATCTACCTTCATCTTCCCAAGCGTCTGTATTCACTTCATTCCCAGAATCACATATGTGCTGCCTAAATTCAAGGGAAGGTAGTCCTCAACCACTTGTAGGACATGTATCGTTATAACCAATCCCTTGTAAATCCCGCAATATTTCTCCACCTTCCCTGTCCTTATCATGACACTAAAACTCCCTCTACCTACCTGTAACCCTAACTGATCTGTCGCCTGATTTAAGATCAAGTTATTTGTGACCCCACTATCCACCTGCACCACAATTAGCTATTCTCCGATCTCTTCCTTCACTTTCATAGTGTGATTCAGAGTAAATCTCACTACTTAATTGAGGGACATCTCCACTACATCCAAGTGCAAATGCTTCTCCTCCATTGTGTCTTCCTTCGATTCCTCCACCTCTGTCCTCTGGACTAAAAGGATCCGAAGAGCGCGCTCTTTATAACGGTGGCTTGAGGCATACTTCTCGTCACATCATTAACATAATCATTTTACTATTTTATCCTGCACTTCTGCATTAGCGAGATAATGCGAGACACTGGAAATTGCCCCCAAGACGGGTCTACATATTCTTCTCTTTTGGCATATCTTTCTGAAACGCCGTCTGGGTCCTTGTGTCATGGTCGTCGAGGCACCTTTGTAGAATGCTCTAGTGTTTCTTCCTTTGCTTGTCCTCTTCACTTGTTTTTTTTCTTTCATCATTTGAGTGAGCTCCATTATTTCCATCAATCCATGCGGTCTCAATGGTCAAATGTCCGCTTGGATGTTGGGCATTAGGCCATTCAAGAAATTCCTCTCTAGGCCTGTTGCAGAAATACCCCTCGGTCCCTCGGACAAGAGCTCGAACCTTTTCCTTTATTCTGTGTCCATATTCTCTTGAGTCAGTGTATAGAATTGCTCGTGTAAGTCTTTTTCCCGGATGGCTCGGAAACTTTCGAACAAGCAAACTTAAACTTCTCCCACAAATGTATAAGATATCTGGTCTCCATCTATTGAAACCACACTAGGGCCTTTCTCTCCAAACATAATCCTACAGTCATGGCTTCTCTTCATTCGTTAACCCCGCTTACTGCAAAGCATCGCTCCACCCGATACACCTTTTCATATGCATCTTCTACTTCCAAGGTCAGCGTCTACAATTTGTTTAACCCTTGCATTCCCCACCCCCCACCCACAAGACAACTTCCTCTTCCTCCAGTGTTTCCCCTATGAGTTTAGGGTAAAATTCTCTCCTTCGGTCATAGTCATACCCTACTCTCGATTCCCTCCTTCCTCCTTCATAGTCCTCCGCGCCCCTTGCACTATCCCTCCAATTTTCGGCCTAGTCCCCTCCATTGGAAGTCTTCACTCCCCCTCCTCTTTGCTCTCAGTGGTTGTTGATGTTCTCTTTGTTGTCCCCTCGTTCGATTTCCTTGCCCTTGATCTAGCCAATGATTCTCTGATCAACTCTTGATTAGGTTTTGCAACTTGAGCGGTCGGCAAGGCCTTGGATTGCATCTCCATGAGTCTTTATCATCTCACATTTCCCCTATGCTCTCGAATTCGTCTCCATTCGTCTCTCTATGGAAGAGAATCTGTCCTCTATGCTGGCGAACCTTTCTTTCTCTATCTGATTTGCTCTACTCCTTTCAGCACATCTACTTTCTTTGTTGTGATCCCTCCAAGATCTTGCTCTAATACCAATTTGATACGATCTAGAACCAAAAACAACGAACAAACAACAATGAAATTGTAATAGATAGGTAAATAAGCTCAATCAAGGTCTGCTCTTATGAAAACTAAAGAAAACAAGTAAGATACAACGATGATCCACTGTTCGAGAGGTCGCTAGGAACATCACAAGAAGCGAAGTAAAACTGCAGCCAAAATAAAACATAAAGCAAACCATAGGTTATTAGCCCTAATATAACCCTCCCAATCATACTTCAAACTTCCCCCGAAAGCTCTTTGAATTTCTCCACCTTGCATATGTGATTATAGCATTTGTGTGCCCTTCCTGTTTGTTGGATTCTTCTGTCGCTGCTCCATGCTGGCCCTTATGTTCCTGTTGAGCCATTCGGCTCTTAGACAGATGGGGCGGGCCGGCCGGCTGATTCTTGACCGGACTTGCCTGGACGGGTTTGGTAACCAGCGGAACAGGACACTCCCAAATTTGAACTTTGAAATGGGAATTGACTCTGTCTTCCTTTGCCGAAATACCATACGCAGAAAGATAAAGGTAGCCTATCTTAACTTATTGCTCTCTTGATCTTCCAGAAATGCTTGCTTAACTGTCACATTTATGGTAGGATTTGAAATTAGAATACGCCAATGCCATTCTCTTACATGGTCTTAGTTTGCATTGAGAGATGTTCTTCAATTTTTTTGCAAATATGATGATAATTTAGAGTTCTATATGACTAAACTAAAATTTATAATATGATAATAATGATAACAATAAATTTTTTTTCCATGATATCTTATTTTTTCAAGCTCATGAAAATATTGTTTAAATTTAAATTCTCAATATTAACCCAAATTTTCTTAAATATTTAGTATGCATTTGTTCTGCATCATTATCTAATGGGCTATTAAATTCCTTCACTATTCTCTAATCCAAAATGGGTGCAAAAGCTACCCCACCCGTTATGAAGCACTTGGAATATGAATGCTACTTTATTAATATCTAGCCTCATGAAGAAATATCATTTACAAATGATAAACAAAAATTTTTGCTATTAGATTGGCCTTTTTTACCACCTATCCCAGCAGTCAATGTTGTTCTAGAATTTGCTGCTACTGCTTTGATCAAATCTAAATCTAAATCTAAATCTAAATCTCTTTTTACTAGGCAATTACATGTTTGCTCAAAAACTAAGGCGTCAAACACTGCTACTTTAGCTAACCAAATCAATTCTTTTCATTGAATTTGTGGAGGGAAGTATTAACTTGCAATTGAATGAGTGTTAGCAGCAACGGTATAAGAATTTTCGGTGAAATTTTATATTTGTATTTATTACACAAAAGTTTCCACAATCAACTATATTACATGTTAGCCTGCATAATATTTCTATTGATAGGGTAGCCTTGGAAGCGTCAAATAATGAAAATTAAAGTAATGCTACAACGGCGAATTGAAAGCTATTTAAAAAAAAGTGAAAAAGAGAATCTAATTGAGTTACTTGAAAGTAAACAAAAAACAAAGAGGTATAAATGGGTCTTTAATGCTGAGTGTAAATCAGAGGTATAAATCTTTATTGGCTGCCAAAGGCTACACACAAAACATATGTGATTGATCACCTCAATTTCTTTGCTTTAGTTATTAAAATTTTGCTCAAGTTCTTTTATCTATGGTAGCTAATATACACAAGTCCATTAACTCAAATTTGACATCAAATATGCTTTCTTACGTGGCTTGTTGAGGATAAAGTGCATATTGAGGTTTCATTTAACTTTTGGTTTAAAATATAGATCAAAATATCTATAAAAAAAATTTGTGTGGGTTGAAGCAATTTACGAGTGTTTGGTTCAGAAGGTTCACTAAGGTAATGCTCCATATAAGTTAAAAACAAAATATAAGATCAACGGGACTGATATTAGGTTCACTAAGGTAATGCTCCATATAAGTTAAAAACAAAATATAAGATCAACGGGACTGATATTATTTGTAATATACATGATTTTCATAAACTTCTCAGTACTACTAATTTATGTTAATGAAATTTTCATGAAAATAGAAGTGAATTGGAAGGAATGATGAACTCAACAAAAAGATTGCTTCATTAATTTAAAGTCAAAGAAATAGGTAATCTAAAGTTTATCTTGGTATTGAGGTTGCATTACTGGTATGAAATTTTTATATTACAACAAAAAATACGAAGTAGATTGTTGTAAGTTGTGAGTACGTTGTGATGCAAGTCTATTGAGAGTCTTATAAATATTGGGATGATTTAGAAGGGCAAAAATTAGAAATCTCTTATCAAAGGCTTGTGAGAAGGCTAATCTGTTTATCACACACTAGACCATCTATGTTGTTAGTATCGTGAGTCAACTTATGCATAATCTTAAATAAAACACATCTTAGGGAAATGGATAAAATTCTACAGTATTTGAAAGGAAGAACTCCAGATGAACAAATTCTATTCCCAAACAAGAGTCTATGACTCTTTAAGCATACTAGATGTATATCATGTAAGATTTGTAGCTAGAGATTGACTTTAGGAAATTGTACATGAATATGGCTAAAAATTAACTTGAAAAATTTAAATTTTGAATGAAAATCCTTTATTAGGCTCTATTATGATAACAAATCATCCATTGATATTAAATCTAATGTCGTATAACATGATTGTACCAAACATATTTAGGTTGAAGAACATTTTGCAGAGAAGAACTCTGGTGGTCTAATTAATATTGCATTCGTAACCTTAGATGAACAAATTGCAAATATTCATACTAAAAATTATCAGATAAGCTTGGAATGGAACTTCCATTGTTTGCTAGAGGAGGAGTGTGAAGAATCCTTGAACATTTGCCCCTAATTTGCTGCTAGCAAACTTGTCTAGACTTTTGCCATAGCTGGCTCCTATCCAGCCTGTCTGTCCAGCTGGGTTTCAACTAGCCCACCAGCTAACTTTCATTAAAGGTTTTATTAGGCTTGTATTAATTTTGTAGCTCTTATTGTGGTTAATTATGTAGCTACTTCTAGTCCTTGATTTTGTATTTTTAATTAAAAATTGCCTTTAGGTTGTATAAAATTCACACAAAATTGGAATGAAATACTCTTAACCAATTGTTGTCATAAAGATTAACAAAAATTTAGATTATTTTTATACTTGGAGTAATGAAGACAACAACAAGAAGCCTTTATCCCACTAAGTAGGGTCGGATACATGAATCCTTTTCTTTCATTTTGTCCTATTGAGTGGCATATTATTATTTAATTCTAATAAATTAAGATCATTTTTCATACAACATGCCTAAATCTTTTTAGGTATACCTCTAGCTTTCTTAACATACGTCAAATCTAAAATATCTACTCTCTTAACAGATTCATCAGATCAAATGGTCGACATTTAATGTGACCAAGTCATCTAAGGCAACTCTCTCTAATCTTGTATGTCACTGGAGCTATTCCAATCCTTTCGCAGATATATTTCGTTTTGTATTGGTGCAACTAAAGTATAAAAATGATTGAAATGATCAAGCAAGGAGCGTTTAAAAGCTTAGTGATATTATATAAAATTTTGGACGTTATTGCTATTTTAAATTAAATGTTAATTAAGGTCTACACGAAAAGAAGATTATTGTGTGTTTATATACATACATATGTACACACGCACAAATAAATTATATGTGTGTGTGTGTGTGTGCCATGTTCTTTTGTCTATTGGATGACATCATCGTTGTAAAACCTCTAAGGTCAGGAGTTCGAATCCCCTCTAGCACAGTTGGCCTTAAGGAGACAGTACTCGAATTGTTAGCACATTAGAAGTGGCTAAAGGCTCGTATAATAGCCTATCTATTTCATTCTAAATACATATATATATATATATATATATATATATATATATATATATATATATATATATATATATATATATATATATATATATGCTTGTTATGTGTATTTGTATGTATAAAAGCAAGTAATAGCTAAAAAATAAAGGGGAAATTAATCTTGGTCATTAATTATTTTTTAGTCCACTGACAAAAAAAAATTATTTTGAAGTTAAAGCAGCAAAAAAATTTTTCTTAATGAAAATTTCAGATTTTCTTTCATTTGTGTGTTTGTTTGGTTGGATGCTAATTTTGTTGAATGTGGTGCATAGTGATTACTACTTTCTACATAATTTTTATAATTTTGTTGAATGTGGTGCATAGGGATTTAACCTTACATTAACATTAATCTTGAATTTTGTTATGTTTGGCAAGCTATTGTCGTGCCTTTTTTTTTCACAACTTTTTATCTACCTGTGTGAATGTTTTTTTTATAAGTTTTATCAAACATTTTAGTACCAGGTTTTCATATGTGGTTTGAATTCCAATCGAATAGCCTTTTTTGTGGTTTTCAATTCCTCTTTGATTTTCTATGGTTTAATTGATAGAAGAAGATGAATTCTAAGCTTTCAAACTTGTTATATGTAATCTTTATCTATCGCATTTAATTTGTAGCACTAGTAATCGAAGACTTGCATCATTTTGTCATGCCATCCATTTTAAAATTGAAATAGATCTTCACTAGCCATATCTGTCAGGCAGCCAGGCATCTTGTACCAAAATAAGGGAAGGTAATCAAGTTTAAAAAATGTGAAATCACTAACTAGGGTGTTTTTACTTTATGGTGACAATATGTAAGCCTCATTCCGAATTGAGATTTAAACCTCTAATCAGAAAATAAAAAAAATCATAAATTAAAAAATAATTCTAAAATTTATGTCTTAAATCATTGGTATTTTACTTCGTTAATTATCATAAACCACAAAATTACATAATAAGATGAATATAAATATTAATATTAAATGTTAATCTAAAGTAAAAATGTGTCGTCCGTTGGAGTGATGATTTTGGAAAATATAAAATGTCGATTTATAAAATATGATTTTGTTTTAATTTAATATGTATATATATTTATTTTTAAAAATAATAATATTTTAAATTTGAAAAATGAGAATGGACGAATCTCATGCATTTAACAGTTTAAATAAACGAGCAAAATATCACAAACGATATATCTATCTCGAGGAATAGACACACTACTTGATGATATGACTCAATCAAATAAGGTACATAATTTATGACATCCGTTCTGTCTGCGAACTTTTTATTTCGACCGACAAATTCCCCTACCTAATATTAAAAATCAGATAGAGTTTATATTACCTGGGTTCTTAAATCTCCCTATAGAGGCAAGCCCCTATAGTCAATTACTCTTCAAAGGACTGAAGTCTATCTTCATGAATTCAAATGTTAGGGTTTTCAAGATAGTGCGTAGGAAAGTCAAGTGGGAATGGGACCAAATAGGAACACTTATTTTCAGAGTCAAAGGAAAGAAAAGTAGAGGATGTCATGGATAGAGACGAATCTCAATGACTTTCCAAATTATTTTATTGTTGGGCTTTAAATTTTGGAAGTGAATTTATCTAGATTTTAGTCCTGCCAGTTATTAATTATAGAATTACATTTGCATAACATCCGGTTATGCAAATAACCTAGAAGATGAGAGGATTTACGTCGTATTAGATGTCGATCTCAGAATCCTAAGGCGAGTTAGGGCTTATATTGCACATGTTGTGCAAAGGCTAAAAAGATAATGTGAAGATTTATGTCGCATTAGACAGACTACCTCGAAGTCCTATGGTTGTTTTTTAAACTAAAAGAAGGTTTAACTGGTGTAGACTTGCTTTGCTGTTGTAGATTGTTGTCAGAATTCCTCGCTTGCATCATTGTCGTGTTGCTCTCGAAGTTTTGTTTTATGCTTCATGTTGTAGCGGTATTGAGTTTAAAGTTTAAAGTTTAAGGTGGACATGCAATTGTTGAGTCGGTGTTTTATTTTTGGGTTCCTCCTACAAATCATGCTATTGACCTGTTATTCTAAAAGGTATGATGCACATAAACAAAAGAAACAGTAGAAGGTGAAATAAAGGAAAAACAGTAGTAGAGAATATGCAGTAAATATGCAGTAAATGAAAACAGTAGTATGTGCAATAAGGAAAAACAGTAGTATGTGCAATAAGGAAAAACAGTAGTATGTGCAGGAAAGTAAACTGCTGTAAACGTAAAGGGAACCTGTATGTCTGGCGGATCTGCTATCTCCTGCAAATAGGAACAAAATCACAAGTACAAACAAACATGTATAGTAATGGGTTTAACGAGCAAGTATCCGCATACAAGAGAATAGATGGTAAAGCGAAAAGAAAACTCGAGAGAAATCGTGGAAAACATGGAAGACCTGAAGAGAGTCGCATATATCTCAAAGAAAATGCTGTGAAACACTCGGAAAACTCGAGGACCATAAGAATGATGGTGAGGAGGGCTCAGAATCAGGACCCTGTGTCAAATCAAAACCTTAGGGCCCTAACGAATCACCATGCATGTGTGATCCAACACTAAGTAAAATGTTCCCAATCTAACAGCTACAAAAGGAGGCAACTTCTAACCTGGTTCATACGACTGGCCCGTGAATTTTTCTTTTTATAAAAAGTGTTTAGCAAAGATTTCGTTTTATTTTTTTAGAAGAAATTTTGATTTATCACTCATTTAAAAGAGATTTTTTTAATACTTTAAAAGTGAATGAATCAGTCGTGTTAGCAGGCGGGAGCTTCCAACTACCTATAGAAGCGATGGTAGCCCTTTACTAAGTATTAGAGATGTGGTACTGCCGATCCCTCATTCTCGTAAAGTCACCGAGTCATGATCGTGCTAGGGCCTCTCACACATGCCTAGGTGGTTTTTTCATCACTTGTGCCCAAACCCCGAGCCATCCTAATTACAGTGTTGCTTGATGGCCCACATATAGCAAAAGACTATACTTGCATACTTATGCCTCGTACATAAGTACAAAAACCTAGCCAAGAAGCAAGAAATAAAATAAAGAAAAATAGAGGGGGGGGGAGAGAGGAGGGGACGATCCACCTAAAAGGACAGAGCAAAGGAGGTAGATCGATCCTCAAAATCGTATAAAAGCGAACGACCTTGAACTTCAGACGACCCCAATCCTGACGAACTTTACTAAAGCCCCTCAAAATAATACCCCGACAATCCTCACAAAGCCTAGGGCCCAAGAACTCTACATCCTCCCAAAAAGGCATGTTAGAATTCCTAAAATAAGCATTCTCTCTCTCTCCTTTTTTTTTGAAATAACAAACCGGGACTCCCCAGGATATCCTAAAAAAACACTACACAAGCGGCTACACACGACTCAACAGGAAACTCCAACGTGCGAGATGCTAGACAAAATCAGAAAGCTCGAATAAAGTACAACTAGGAACCTCCAACGACAACGACCCCAAGCTGCTCAACATCCAAAGCTATCCCCTGCCCAGGACCAAGATATATATACACAAAGCCAAACCACTAGCACACCCACAACCAAACCTCACAAAGCCCTAAACTGAGCCATCATTGGCAGGCCAAAACTGGGCCACACAAAGCCCAAAATCGAGCCCAACAACAGGCAAAAAACCGGGCCAGCCCGAAGGCAAAATCGAGCCACACAACATGCTTGGGAAAGGGTCTAGCAAAGCCAAAAACCAAGCCACATATCATGCTAGAAACAGGGCCATATCAAGGCCAAAAACAAACAAGTCACATACGCTCAAAGGAACCCAACCAAGCTAAACGAGCCACTAAGTCAAGACCAGCCACCAGGCAAAACGAGTCACATGTCATGCTAGAAAGGGTCATAGCAAAGCCAAAAATCAATAGCCACATATCCAAGCAAGCCAAAAACCGATCCACCTCAAGTCCAAAGACCAAGCCACCAAAAACAAACAAGTCACATATGCTCAAAACAGAACCCAACCAAGCTAAAAACTGAGCCACTTCAAGTCCAAAGACCAAGCCACCATGAGGCAAAACCGAGTCACATGTCATGCTAGAAACAGGGTCATATCAAGGCCAAAAACAAATAAGTCACATATGCTCAAAACAGAACCCAACCAAGCCAAAAACCGAGCCACCTCAAGTCCAAAGACCAAGCCACCATGAGGCAAAACCGAGCCACATGTCATACTAGAAACAAGGTCATATCAAGGCCAAAAACAAACGAGTCACATATGCTCAAAACAGAATCCAGCCAAGCCAAAAACTGAGCCACCTCAAGTCCAAAGACCAAGTCACCATGAGGCAAAACCGAGCCAAATATCATGCTAGAAAAAGGGCCATATCAAGGCAAAAAACAAACGAGTCACATATGCTCAAAACAGAACTCAGCCAAGCCAAAAAACCGAGCCACCTCAAGTCCAAAGACCAAGCCACCATGAGGCAAAACCGAGCCCAAGCAACAGGCCAAACCCATCCACCACAGGGCAAAAGACTGAGCCACCATGAGGCAAAATCGAGCCCAAACAACAGGCCAGAACCAAACCACCACAAGGCAAAAAGAAAGAGCCACCAAGCTATGTTAAATTCTCTCAATACCTCTCTACTTTTGCATATTTTTCCAACAAGTGCAAGCTCTCCACATATGCCACGATAGAACAATGAAACAAAATAAACACGGGTTACAATAAGTGATTCCCAAATAAACATTCTATCACAAAGCTTCATTGTTAAACCAATATAGCAAGGAAAACCACAGCCCAGAGGGCTAAAACAACCTCAAAATTTTAATATACCAATATAAATGGGATAAGAACATAAGGAGGAAGCTAGCAAAGGCGTAGCAAAGGAACCATGCCTTTCTCATAAGCCTACACTTCCAACTAAGTGTCCGGTAACATTTAAGACAGGCCTAACAGCATGTATTATTCAAACTAAAGCCAACAGACATCCATAGCCACTCCAACCAGTTAAAATCCAACAACTAGCAATGCTTTCAACATTAAATACTAGCCAAAACAAATAAAAATCCAATAACTAACAATGATTCCAGCATTAGATAACAACCAAGACAAATAAACTACTTTATGCATTCATTGTCTCTTTCTCTCTTTTTTTTTTATAGAGAAGAGAAATTTACGTACAACCCCTGTCGAACAGAGAAAGAAAGCAGGGAAGAAGACAAAAAGAAGAGAAGAAATGTAACTCACTTGAGCCATTTGCAAACAATAGAAGAAAATCACAAAACTTCCCAAATACCAGGCTTACCAGGAACAAGTTTGGCAGAATCTCCCCCAAATTCACAGCTCGTCCCCAAACTTCCCAAGTGAAGCACATTAAGTCCAAAAAAAAACATTAATATGGAAAGTGTAGCATGCCATTCAAAACTTCCATCTAACCTCTAATATCAAACCTTACGCATTTGATGTCATTTCCAAACAAACAAGAAGTTATAGAGCTTGTAACAAGAAGTGGAGAGGAGATGCTAATAGGCTAGCTAATTAACTTTGCCATCAAAAGAACCTCTCACCCAATAAGCATGCCAAGCCATAAAACAAAGGGGTTTGTACCTCAGTGATGAAACAAGTAACCAAGCAAGAGAATCGAGCAGACAGGGAAACCGAGCAAGTCACAAGAATTTGGCAGCACCTCCCCCAAACTCAAAATTTTCGACCCACCTCACAAAACTCCCCAAATGGAGATTATATAGCAAAGGGAGGGGGTTGGAACTCATCTAAAGTCACCCCAGGGGCGAACCGAATGCAAAAGACGGGGCCAGGGGCCGCATTAAGGAGCGACAAAGAAGAAGGCTCAAGAAGAGAGTCAAAGGCATTGGAAAGGAGAGAGTCTTTCCCCATTCGTGCCACGGGAGACCAGATCGACAGGAGCGTATGACCAAAGAGGAATGCCCACGACATTGGGAAGGAAGGGCTCGAACATAGCGTCACGACGGGTCAATCCCCCTTGCGTGGAGGGAAAGTCTCGCGAAGAGACAAGGCTAGGGCTTCGCCCCGGGACGAGACATCACGAGGGGGGAGAAGCTCGCCCGAACCCAGAGGGAGAGCTAAGGCACGCATGGCTCGCGGGAGAAGGCATGGGGCACGGGTGCATGAGAGGGGAGCTAGGGTTTTAATAAAATAAAAAAAACTTATTTTATTGATTTATTTCACTTAAATGAGTCGGATTTCAGGCGATTTATTCGTGCTCGGAATCCTAGCAAAGTGTATGTCCTTCCTAAGTTAAATCCGATGTTCCGGACGCATTAACGAAGTCCGTTTTGTCATCCGGGGTCTTTCGAACAACCTCGTCGATAACCAGACCAAAAGCTCTTCAAATTCGATTCTTTTTGAAATTCTGGCTTGCTGTCGCTCATTCTGGAGAATTGACTTTAGTTTCGATCAATCGTAGAATATTTGAAGGCGCCGAGGCCGTGAATTGTGGAATTTGTGCGCGTGAGGTGCAATGTGCGTGAGACAACCTTATGGCTGAAGGATCCTATGGCGACTCTCTTCGAGTTCCTCACGTTAGTTACAACCTTCTACGTGCTAGAGATGTAGAATTACATGCGGGACTCTAAAAAGAGTAACGAAGTAGTTTCAAAATTTCTAAAACGAGACAGGTCTCATTACTAAGGTTCTAAGACAGTCAAAGAGAAGACCCTAAGGCTAAAACCTAAATTTTAAGGAGAAAACTAGACCTCGACAAAAATGAGGTAAACAAACTTTAAAGCTTGTTAGACAAAGAATACGTTTGAATCATGTTCCAACCTAGCTCTGTCCATGATCTAACAAGAATCAAACTTAGTTTGAACATGTGAGACCACATGCTCTAATGTTGCTTGAAACAGGATTGAACATGGCTTGTTTGAACTATGTTTGAACCATGTTTGATCATGATTTAAACAATACTCAAATATGATTCAAACACTTTTTCTAATAATGGTGAAGTTATATACTTTGACCACATTTTCTATAATATTGCTCAAAGGCATGGACACATTTTGAGAGAAAGCCTTGAGGCACATGACTTGGAATAAAAAAAAAAAGTGGTTCTTCTCGAGAAAATGAGGCGCAAGCCTAGGCATTTTCGTACCACTCATATTGAGGTACACCTCGAAGTGCCTCTAACATTTTTTAAAATCATGGATGTAATTAAGAAGGTTAGATATGGTTGGTTGATGTGCTTGATATTTAATTTTTTTTACTCCGTATTTATTTAAAGCCTGAAAATCTTTCTCCAACGTTGAGTTTATTTATTTTTTGTTCATTTAAAGTTGGTTAGGTTTATTTTAATTATTAAACTTAGGTACCATGCTTCTAAGTCCAAATGCCACATAGTATTTACATGCAAAACTTGGTTTGGCGCCTGGAGATCAGGTTTATAGATTAATATTAGGAATGATATATCATACTGGAAACCCCTTATGTATCTTAATTTTAAAAGTTAATTGCCACATATTAATATTATTGAAGTTAAGCTGTTTGCCTAGAAATATGTTCTAACGTTAAATTTCTTCCCCATAATAAGATAATTTGGAACCTGTTTTATAAGTTAACGCTGAATTTTCTCAGGGTTAGGGAAGTGCTTAATATAATGTTAGTAGCAATGCATTGAATGGAACCCCACCCTGGTGTATACTTTGGATATTCATGTTCGTTTGATGTTGCTTGTACATTTAGAAAGCTTGTTTTGTATTTCTAAAATTTTCTGGATAAACATTATTATAGTTTGTTCAGACATCTTTTATATGTTTTGAAGGAAGCATATGAAGAGTTCAAACATGTTCTTCTGGCATTGATCTTTGACAAAGAAGACCAGTCTTCTCCTGTGGCAAATGAGGTAAGGACGTTTCGCCAGCTTTAATTGAGCAGCATTGTAGTGGCAGTAATTTGGCAGAGCTGTTACAACATGATCCAGCCCATTTCTTATTTTTTTAAATTTTAATATTTTTGAAGGTGTTAATTGCCAAAATAGTACCCTGAATATTTATAATATGTGGTCATTTTTCATTGCAGAGTTTATAAAAGTATCAAATCAGTTCTCAAATTCTTTAAGTATGGGCTGAAATAGTCCTCACGTAGGATAATTTTTACCCACATTAAAAGAGTCTGAGGACTAGGTGGTATTTTTATCGATTATGTGACTAAAATGGTCCTTACAAAGAGTCAATTGAGCATTTTGGCACTTTTCTTTTCAAATAAATATTTTTATTTCTTAATTTTTTTTTTTTAATTTGTCTTCTATCTATTTGGTGTAACATACTCATAAACTTGTACGTTAAATTGACTGTATTCTGACAATTTGATATGGAGTATTAATACAAGTTATCTTGTTTTAGGTAGTAGCAATAAAAAAAGTCTAGCATGAAATGAAAATACAAAGTGGACTATGAACAATATCCACCCACGCACTCACATGATATGATCTGACGTAGAAATCGGTATGAATTTCCACATAAATTAGGGCAAAGCAAATATTTTTATTTAATAATCCAAACAACTTAATTAGAAAACAAAGATAAACACCTACAATTCGAGAAGTTGGTGATCTCTCCCGATTCTTACAATTCAAGAGGTAGGAAATATCTCCCAAACTCTAAACCTAAGAGTCACCACAACAATCTCATGCATAGACCTAATACTAAATATATTAACCCTATTTATAGCCAACAACAATAATTATAAAAGACTAACTTGCCCTTAGTCTTACAAAAAACCAACTTGTTCTTAGACTAGACGCGGACGTAACAATACTCTCCTCAAAAGACATCTTGTTCTCAAGTGCATAAAAGTGGGAGTTTTTCTTCTTTATCACAGCTGATTCTATATCTTCATTCTTAACTTTTCGTCATGCTATGAGAACTTACAATTTTTCGTCCTTGCAATGGTGTCTTTGGGTAAACTTCTCATCACACCGAAACAACCTCTTGGCTCGCTTTTTCTGAATCTTTGTCTCTGTAAGACGCTTGAGTGTCGCCCCCATTCATGGCTATTATTTCAGTCACGTGCAACCTCTTTCTGGTTTTCCACTATCTGAGCCTTTGGTATCATTGTGGTTGTAGCGGTTCGATATGACACTACATTTATGTTGCTTTTTGTGGTCTTCTCCATCTGGTTCTTTTCCTCCATCTTGTCTAGCTCCATCTTCTCCCTCAATCCCCATGCTCTCAATTGTCAGAGTGTTCCTCTTATGTTGGGTTTTAGGCCTTTCATGAAATTCCTTTCTAAGCCTGCTTCAAAAATCCCCCTCAGGAGTTCCGACAATAACTCAAATCTCTCATTATATTCCATGACAATCCTCTCCTAATTTAAGATATAAAATTGCATATGTATGTCTCATTCCCGAATGGCTCGAAAACGTTTCATCTAAAAATTCTTAAATTTCTTCTACGAACTGATCAGGGATCTAGCCTCCTTCACTGAAATCAGGCTAGGGCTTTTCCCTCCAAATACAACCCGACCGCCATGAGTTTCTCCTATCCATCGAGCCCATTCACCACGAAGCATTGCTCCACTCGATACACCCACCCATTTGCATCTTTCTCCTCAAAGATTGACATTTTCAACTTCTTAACCCTAACATCACTAACCTAACTTCCTCTCTCTTAGTTGTTTCCCTCCATGTATCAAAGGTAAAACTCCCTCCTATTATAGCCATATCCCCTCCATGCTTTTCTTCATTCTTTTTCATGCTTCTACACATCTCTTGCATAATCTCTTTTCCAGGGTTTGACTCAATTTCTTCCATAAAAAATTTCTAATCCACCCCCAATCAAAGCCCCAGTAGGGCTTTCTTGATCTGGGATGCTTTCCTTTTCATATTCTTCTTGTTCGATCTCCTTCCTTTTCGGTCTGTCCATGGAATCTTTGATTAACCCTTGGTTATAATTTGTAAATCGAGTCGCCGGTGGAATGTTGGAGATAAACCTCCTCAACATCTTCTCCATGTTCTCGAATTAGCTTTCAAAATGATTTTCCATGGAGGAAAATTTTCCTTCTATAGTGGAGAATTTTTCCTCAATCCTAGATTTGATTTGATTCATCTCTTCCTCGAACAATTTATCAAAATCATCTACTTTTCTGGTTGTCGTTCCTTCCTATCATTTTCAAAACATATATGCCGCAATCACATGGTTTAAATCAGATCGTAAAATCTTCTTGAATCTTGAGGCCTTCCAACAAGCTTAACTCATTAGTCTTCACAAGAGGCGAGATATCTGTTGTTGCCTTCCCAACAAGCTCTTGTCGCGACCATATCGATCTCGGGCTAGCTTTATCGCGTTGTATTGTAACCATCACCCTCATGTACGCCCGTCAAAATACATCATGAAGGTGTTTCCTGTGCTCTGCGATCTCATCGGCCTTCCCTATACCCCACGATCCCATCGACCTTCCCTATACCCCACGATCCCATCGGCCTTCCCGACAATCACCAATCTCGACTGCCTTCTATGTGCCCCACGATCCCGTTGTCCTTCCCACAAACACCAGTCGACTGCTTCATGAGGACAGAGCCGAAGGGTCTCTTTAATCCGTGATTCCGTTGTTTGCCTTCTCCACAAAATCAAAGTTTCTCTGTAAGTCGTGAGCCTGTTGTTGCCTTCTCTGCGATTCCGAAGTCACTTCCCTGCTAGCTTGATTGCATTCATATCTGAACTTCTGCATGATCCTTTTCCTTCCTCCAAGAGCCGCGATCCTTTTTTGTGAGCAGATAATCTACTTTTCTTTCCAGATTCCCAGTTTGACGCTCTGATACCAATTTGATATGATCCGATGTAGAAACCGACACAGATTTCCACAAAAATCAGTGCAAAGTAAATATTTTTCTTTGATAATCCAAACAACTCAATACAAATAAAAACACAAACTTTACAATTTGAGAAGTAGGCGATCTTTCATAATTCCTACAATTCGAGAGATATAAAATCTCTCCCAAATTTTAAACCTAAGATTCACCACAACATTCTCATGCATAAATCTAACCTTAAACATAATAAGCCTATTTATACCCAACAATAATAATAATAAAAGACGAACTTGCTCTTAGGCTTACAAAAGACCAAAATTGCCCTGAAGCGAGAGCGGCGCAACATCACACTCATGCACACACAAGCAAGTGAGCCTACCTTATATTGAATATTTGTTGCGTCAATAAAGCTGAATGCTTATTTATGTTGCTTCATAAGCTGAACATATGATTGTGATAGATAGTTTATTTTTCACACATAAACGATAATAATTTTTAGATGACGAATGCTGCATGTTTCTTATTTGAGGTTTTTGTTAGTTTTCTATGGATTGCTTGCTTTTATAGAAAATAGTTTACTTCGTTCACTTATGGCTTATAACTTAACCAATTGTTATAACAGTCCCTTACTGTTTAGATGGGGCCATTTTATTTCCAAATTTTATAGAAGTGTTAAATTAATCTCCATATTATTTAATGGGGGCTAAAGTACTGCTCATTGTTGACTCTTTCAACCCATATTAAAAGAGTTGAGTGATTAAATTGGTAATTTTATAAATTTTGTGATTTAAGCGAGTCTATACAAAGAGTCAGGAGACTATTTTGACACTTCTCTTTAACTTAACCGTTCTATTAAGACTTTCATGAATAAATTTACGAGGTAGTGTTGAAAATTTTTTCTTATGAAGACTATGTGGACGGTTGTTGGTTGCATATGTGGAAGTTAAATAATGATTTATTGTTTTTTGAATTTCATATTTTCATGGTGGTGTGTTTGGTTATTTGAAAGAATCTTATTTTACTTTACTAAAGGACAATCACTTTCCAAACATTGCCAATAGAAAACTGTGATTGATATTTGAACCTTTATCTTATGTGTAAATTTTAGGTTGGAAACAAACCAAGTTGAGCTAGATAAGCAAATTATTATCTGGTTAAGTCTTGATTTGATTAGACTTGAAAATGAAACACCATCATTTTATGGTGGAATTGACCATAAATTTAGGTAAAGATGTGGATAACATTCATTGGAGTAAAAGCCCAAAATAGTCCATCGACTATTAAGAAGTGTCTAATTTAGTCCCGGAGTTTTATACTGCTCAAGTTTAGTCCTAGACTATTGAAAGTTGCTCTAAATTGGTTCTAAATCATATTTCATTAAATTTAATGATGGCTTGCATGAATTGAAATGGATTTTCATTTTTTATGTAATTATTCAAAATTTATATGGTTTGCATATAAATCTCCTTTTTATTTGTGGTTGAAAAATTATAAGTGTTAGCTTGTATTAATAAATCTCTTCACAATAGTCATCACTATTATTCACATGAATTTTTTTTGTTGGATCATCGTTTGAACTCAGATATAGCCTACCATTTAGAATTAAGCACACTATTTAATCAATCATATAAAAAATATATATTTTTTTATTCAATTCCTTCACAACAAATTAGCAGGAAAGAATTATTTTTATTTAAATATTAGACAGTCTTATGTTGATACACGCGTGCGCGCACACATATATATTTTGAAAAATATTTGTGTAAAAATATAAGTTATTTTCCATCAATCACATAATTTTATCATTCCTATATATACCATTTTAAATGTAAAATACATTCATTCATTTGTTTTTCAAATTAACTTTAAATATTTTAAAAACATTCTCTAATAAATAATATTAAAATAAAAAATTTAGTTGAAATTGAATAATTCATATAATTTCAGATTGAGTGAGCTCTTATTGCTCAATTCTTAATTATTTTAAAACTTTTTATTTGAAAAAAACTGTTGACTGTGATGAGAGATTTATTAATGCAGATAAAAAATTATAAATTTTCAATTACAATTAGAAAAGAATTATATACAAATCTCATAAATTTTGAATATTTATATTAAAAGAATGAAAACATCCTTTAATTCATGTATGCCACCGTTAAATTGAACGGAAAATATAATTTATGATTAATTTGGAACAACTTTTGATAGTCAGTGACTAAATTGGAGCATTCTAAAACTCTTGGACTAAATTGGACACTTCTTAATAATCGGATGCCTATTTTAGTCTTTTACTCAAATTTTTATTTGCAGACTATGGCATGTTTGCTTAACGAATTTTATTTGGGCTAGCTATTGTGCATTGGATAAACTCCAAGTGACAAACAGAATGATTTGCAGGGAACCCACCTCTAATTGAGCAGATATGAAAAGCTTCAACAACAACAACAACAACAAAGCCTTAATCCCACTAAGTGGGGTAGGCTACATGAATCCTTTTTCTCAATTGCGTCCTATTTAGTGTCAATTTTTCGTTTAATTCTAATAAATTAAGATCATTTTTTATGCAATAAGCCCAAGTTTTCCTAGATATCAAAAAGCTTCATTTGAAAAAATATCTTCCACCATATAAAATTCTCAATTATATGAATTTAATACTTTTAAATAATTTACAGGCTCTGTAGCTGAATACATGAATAAATTTGAGGAGTTGTTCATTCATTTTAAATTGATGAAAGATGTAAAAGTCAATTTTAATGATTATGGTAATTTTAGGACCTGATATCCAGATCATACCTGGTGTTCTCAAATTACCCAAGCATTTTAAATTTGGAATGGTTTTTTAAAAGCTGGGAAGATCCGGTAAAATTGCTTTTGATATACTGTGCGTGCACTATAATGGGGGAGTAATACAACTGTGGACTGGGAATAGAAAAGAGAAATCTATTCTATGGAAAGCACTTCTGGTTCTATATTAACATGATGAAGTTGTTTAAGACTTAAAGAAATCACGCACATGAATGGCTAAACAATAATAATGGCAATGTTTAAGATGAGCAAGATTTCAAGCTTGTGAGCATGATGGTATACATTAACTGGATTAGTATATTAGTAATGCATGTTTAAGATGAGCAAGATTTCAAGCTTGTGAGCATGATGGTATACATTAACTGGATTAGTATATTAGTAATGCTGAGTAAACTTTAGGCGGTATCTTTTAAACTTAATGCAATGTGCATAGCTAACACCTAAATTTTAGGGGGTCTGGAGACTAAATTTTAAAATTCAAACCTATTATAGGAGTGGAAGGAAAACCCACAAACTCATATTACTAGTGGGCTAGCACGAATGATAACTGGCTGAGTCAGCTTTAGGATGCAGAAAACTTACTTTGGAATATTTTGTTTTGCCTTACAAAGTTATCTTGATAGAGAAAATTTTTATCTCTGTTGCTAATGATGTTTCATGCCTGTGCAACAAAGTAGACTTATGACATTTTTCATGTTGTTTTTCAGTTAGATGTTGCAAATGTTGTATTGGGTCATTCATTTTTTTTTTCATATTTATGTGCTAAAAATTTAGCAAGTCTAGTGCTAGTAAGCTCAAACACAATGTGAAAATGATCATCTTAAAACTTGTCAAACTTAAGGGCTCTTCAATACACTATATTTAGGATTTTAGTACTTGTAAAGAAAAACGAAACCTTTTCATTTAAGATGGCATGCATGGGAAAGAGAGGCGGAAAGAAAGGTAGCCTGGCTTCAGTGGCCGTTGAAATCAAGTAGGGCGGTGTTAATTCTATGAGTTTCTGATGCAAAACAGTAAGTTGCGGCATACCAGCTGCGGGTTTACTGAAGTGATAAGGGCTTATGGCTTACTTGCTAGTTAATTTTTTTTTTTAACTCAAGTTAGTCTCTTTATGTTGCTGTGGGAGGTGCGCATGCGTGTGTATTCCTTGCTGACGATTTTGTCATGCGGTTGTATGACAGTGGACGCGAATGGTTGAATTTGGTCAGACCCTTTAATATGGCGTCTGACAAATTTCATCTGTTTGGTCATTATACAATACAAGTTTAGGCATGTGCTTGATAGAGTATGAATAAAACTTCTATATCCATATTTTCTGATTAATCGGCTCTTTTATTGAAGTTGGTGGCTTTGAGAGTTTAAAATATATTGTATTAAATGTTCCAGTGGTCGGAAAGGAGAAGATTTGATCTTGCTGGATTGTTGTCATCTATACTAAGGTTTCAATTACATGCTTATGATCCAATTTTTTTGTTGACATTGAGGTACCTTATAAGGTAATTACTTTCTCATACTCTTTTGAATTTGATATACAATTATTTTTAATTTTGAAAATTTTCAAGTACTAATTACCTGTACTTTATAAAATGCAGCATCCATAAAGTATTTTGTCGTGACCGAGGCATTTCATCTCCTATCACAGATCTTACTGAGAGGCTGCTCTTTGAGGAGCGTGATCCTCCTGCCGTTCCACAGGAAAGTTTGTTTGAAGCACCACCATTTGATGAGGTAGAAGTTCTACTTATATTTTACAATTTCAGGATTACTTCTTGGTGTTCAAGTCTTTGATTGTTGTAAATTCAGGTTGATATTCAATCCCTAGTACATGCTGTGGAATTAACAAGACAAGGTGCCGTTGATAGCCTGAGATTTGCGAAGGGGGATCTATTTCAAGCATTTCAGGTCACTATTAGGTTCATGTGCTTGTGAGAGCCTTAATATATGATTCTTTTCAGTATTATTTATAGAAATGTAAACTTTACATTCTTTGCAGCATATATATATATATATATATATATATATATATATATATATATATATATATAGTGCCAAAATAGTCCCTTACTGTTTAATAGGGCATTTTTAGTTTTAAATTATATAATAGTGTCAACGTAGTCTCAAAGGACTTTCTATTGGGGTTGAAACAGTCCCAACGTGGGAACTAGTTTAGCCTATATTAAAAGAGTCCGGGGATTAAATTGACACTTGTGTAGATTTTGGGACAATGGTCCCCCCGGAAAGAGTTGGGAGTATTTTGACACCTCTCTCTCTGTGTATATGTATGTGTGTACATGTGCAAACAAATATTTTTTTTATGAAGAAAAGGTGCTAAAAATGGAAAATATATTTTCTCAACAACTAACCCGTAAACTGTTAAATATGCCTCCACAGAACGAGTTGTGTCGGACAACGCTTAACTTTTCAGTACTCGATGAGCTTGTCCACGAGTACTGCATATACAGAGGACTCGCAGCTTCTGACACAATGTCTTCATCAGGTAAATCTTCCTAAAGGTTTTCGTGGGACTCATCTCATCCTCATACGCTCACTGACTAACCTTCGTAGTACATCATCTCAAATCTTTTGCAGCTGATCCTGCAAACAGTTCTTCAAGGGATTGTATATATCCTCAATCCGACGGTGAAGCCTCCATTAATAACATTGGGTCCGATGGGTTTCATGAAGCTAACATGGACTACACAAGCGTACGAGAGAATGGCTTCGATATGCATTGTTCGTCGGAAAGGACGACAAACTATGAAGATTGCAGCACCAGCAATCCAGGCCATTTGCCGAGCTGCTCCAGAAGGCTAAGAAGAAGTAGGTATGATGTATCGACGGAACGAAGGAAAAAAAGATGGAGAGGGAGGGTTGATCCCCTGGAACATAGTTCTGACATTGTTACCTCTGAGAAAAGCAATACAAAACTCATGGCTGCAGCTCTTGATGCCTCTGAACATAAATGCAGGGAAGAGAAAGTAGGTCTCAACATGAGCGAAAGAATTTCTATTTACATATCATAGAGTTTATTTTGATGCGCATTCTTTGTTGTTTATATTTTTCCAGGTTATCAGGAATCATTCTTCCTTTCACAATGCTGATATGAATTTTGTCCGCAAGTGTGAAATTGTGCTGGAGATGAAAGAGCTGACCAGTAAGGGTTTGGTTGCAGAAGTAGTTGAGGAAGTGAATGCCATGGATCCTGAGTTTTTCACTCTGAATCCTTTATTGTTGTTCCAATTAAAGCAGGTTTGGTTTTTCAATTTCGACCTGTTGTTTAAATAGTCTAAATAAGGGTTTTGATTGGTATACTGATGACAGGTCGAATTTATTGAACTGGTAAATAGTGGTAATATTCAACTAGCTCTCAAGGTTGCTTGCACTTATTTAGGCCCACTTGCCTTAAGCAATCAGGATTTGGTGAAGCCCTTGAAAGAGACATTGTTGATTCTGTTGAAACCTAATGAGGTAGCACTTATGAAAGGAATCCCTTTGTCTGCACTTGCAAATAATCTCCAGGTAACTGTTGAATAACAAGCATTTTGCTTGGCTCCTTACATGCACCTGATATTGTATGATTTGTTTGGAATCTTTAACAGCTTATATCTTGTTATATATTTTCCTGGTTGAAATCTGAACTGATTTGTGAAATAGTGACTTCAAGAAAGATTCTGGACCAACATCTCTCTCTCTCTCTCTCTCTCTCTCTCTCTCTCTCTCTCTCTCTCCTGTCCATAACATCCCAACCTCTCCGCTTTGGCCTGATGGCCTCACTAGTCGGTGCTAACTTCTTAGGAGGTCACCCATCATAGGAGTGCTACTGCATGAGCACGCTTAACTTTGAATTTTCTGATGAAATTCCAACTGTTGAAATTGTACCAAGAGCACCTGTTCGAGCACACTTTAATTTGAGTTTCTAATGAAATGCCAACTATTACACTAGAAGGTGCCTTAATTTTTAAGAGTTTAGAGGGGTTTCACATGCATGCTCTCTATGTCTTGTTTTTGTGTCTATTTCATAGGTTTTCACTACATTTTGAAACTACTTTCTTTTAGTGAGTGCATGCGTGTATGTGTCTTTTTCTTACTTTCATTTTGTTTTCTGTGGCTCTTGACAGAAAAAAGATTATTATTTGTAATGCATTTTTGCTTCTACTTTGGGTGCTTTGCAATGCCGTGCATGCTCCAAGTCCCTATCCTTTGTCTGGAGAGTTTCAATCCGCGCATATAGTGAGGTCATTTTTGAAGTATTTTTAATGAGAAACATGTTTTTGGAGCATTGAATGTTTTTATCTGATTGATACTTTTTTATACTTAGTGGTTTTTAATGTTAGAGTTTTTTCTTAGTAGGCAACACAACTATGAAGCTTAGTAGGAAGCTCTGAGTGCTTATTCTGCTCTAAAATTGAACTATGAATGTTTATTACCAGATTCAGATGGTTACAGTATTGTGAATCATGATTATGGCAAAACTTATTTCTGCTGCTTCTATAAAAATTTAAATACATGGTACTGAAAGTTTATTCTTAATTAGCCTGATAGAAAGTCTATCATGATCTCTGATCATTAAGGCTTGTTATGCTCAACTGCATTTGGAAACATGGAAATCTGGTTTGGCAAACCAAGTTGCATGAGTGTCTGTTCTAATCTTTCTCTTACATTTTTTTAATTGTGAACATATTAATGATTAGCTTACATTCATATGCTTTCGCACAACATTTTTATTTTCAAGTAATTTGCATTTTAATAGGCATTAATTTTTTTGAAACCATTTGTTTTGCTGAAAAAGAAATGCAGCGTAAAAGAAATAGTGTATAAGTATTGTATTGTAATTGGAATATTCTAGAAGTATTTGTTCAGAATAAAATAAATACATAATTTCACACTTTCTTGTTTGGTTTGAAAAATAATGAAATCAATGTAAAATATGCTCGCCAGTAACGGGGTGGGCAGCGGGCTATAACTGCGAGCAGTGGTCAATGGCGACAGGAAATAAGACTGGCAGACGACAGTGGCTTTGGCGGCAGCAGGTGATGGTGTCTGGAAGGAGCAGTGGGCGGTGGCTGTCCCACTGCAAAGGTTGCTGCCTGCTGTGGCAACATGGGCGACAACTTATAGTGTATTTGGGAATCACTCAAATCTGGCGAATTCTAAATGCAAAAGTTTTTTACTGTGAGTGAATTTCAGATTCACCAAAATTTTACGTTGCATTTGGTTTGCATCCAACCAAATGCCAAAATTTTGAAAACCTCTTCATTCTGTTTTCTTTACGATACAAATAAATCAATCCAAATAGCCCCTAGGCGTTCACTGTGGAGCTTATCAAGACTTGATTTAGGTAGCTTAGAGCACATGATTTGCTATAAACAGTGTTAATAATGTTGTTTTAATTGATTCAGATGTTACAACACTGTTTAACACCGCTTATGTCTACTTTTTTCTGTAAACATAAAGAGACTTGGTACAAGATGTTCTATTCTCAATTCACTGATAACCAGATCTCTTCTCATTAAAGAAAGATTACGCTAAATTGAATTTATAAACTTGGAAATGTGGTTTCACAACACATGTTTTGCATGGTTTGAGTCTGCATTCTTTTTAAAATTTGATGTGCTCATTATGAACATGTTGTGAATAGACATGTAATTAGTTAGTAGTTAGAAGTGAATTAATTAACTTAAAACTGCTTTACAAGTTTATAAATAATTCCATTTAAGGGGATGATATGAGGAATGAATAAAATTTTCTCTTATTGCATCTTTTCATCTATTCTGAGTATTGAATTGTGTGAAATGTTCAATTAGGATCTGAAATCCTGTCAGAACATCTTGATTTTCCTTTTTTGATGATCAAGACACATTTATTCTGTTTTGTATTGCATTTTTATTTTCATATATATATATATATATTTATATTAATTAGAGCATTGCCGTTTTCTTTGTTAAGTGTTCAAAATGAAGTCTAAGAAGATTTGTTTTAGGTAGCTCAAAGTAGTTTGTTTTTTTCTTCGATGGAATTATTAATGTATTTTACCTAGCTCAGAGTGTTGTTTTTTTTCTAATTTTTTTTCGAAGTTAATACAGAAAGTTGAATCCATAATTCACCAGATAACCTGACCCATACTCATTAAAAAATCTGTTGTATGGGGACTGTACACATTTTTGTTTTAATTGTGTTTGAATTGTGAACATCTTGATTTCCTTAAAAGTTTGTGATTAATTTACATATATGCTTTTGTACTGCAAAGAAGTGTACACAATGAAGCTTAGTAGGATGTATTGTAGGCTGGTCAGTAGTTGTTTTTTCTTAAACAGAATTACTAATGTTTTTTTATTGTATTTAATGTCCGCTTTTTTCTGAAACATATAAATACTTGGTATGGATAATTTGAACATTAGTTTACCTGATACCAGATTCCTGCTGATTAAACATGTTATGCTAAATTGAATTGGAAATATGGCTTGAAAACCCATGTTTTGTTTAGGCGTCAGCAGCACCTTTGTTTTTTTTTTCTTTTACAAGCTTGAATAATCTTGATTTTCTGTAAATTTTATTATTAATTACATTCATTTGCTTTTGTACTGCATTTACATTCCTATGTATTTACATATTTAACACCTAAACTCTTTTTTTTACATTTATACCGCCCAAAACTTTCATATCACATAAAAAAACCACCATTTTAACTTTTAAACAGTGAAATACAACTTTCATTTCTAGATTAGAAGGCATTTATGTAAAAATTGAAGTTTAGGTGTTAGATAGATATATACATAGGAATTAAGTGCTATGTTGGCAAATCTTCCTTCTTATTTTCAATTAGTCTTTTTAATTGTGCATTAACAATTTCATTGGAAGTGTTCATCATTTTTTCGAGCCCATATCATCCTATGTGGCCTTGAGTTTTAGGGTTAAAGTTTGGGTGAGTTGCCCACTGCTTGAATTGGAGGCGTCGAGAGAGATCATCTACTCGAATTGTAGGTGTTTATCTCTATGTATTTGAGTTGTGTGGTTTTTTGTTATTGAAAAAAATTTTTTGTTTGCCCTAGTTTGTTGTGGAACTTCTTCTTGGCTTGTATCAAATTGGTATCAGAGTATTCGGTTCTTGGAGGCAAAGAAGGGATAGGGCCCTAGTCTTGTTATGAGAAGCCAGAGTTTCCACATAGCAAAAGACGGGACCTTAGGAAGAATTGCGACGCACACAACGATAATTTTGCTTAATCCAACATACCTGGGAGTCTCCTTTGCGTCGCCACTTTCGTGATCGAACCACATGAAACAACCATGATTGAGGAGGCATGACGAGATCATGGTTTACAAGGCGTCTATGTCGCACTCTAATCTCGTGATTCAGGCTACTTTGGAAGGATCACAACGTAAAACGCCGCTTTTATGACAGCCCCGCGAAACATTCGCGATCCGGGAGCTAAGAGGCCAGTGAAGAGATCGAGGTCGAGTAAAGCCAACTAATTGTCTCTCGATCCGCAATGCATACCTCCATCATAACTGAAATTTGCTATACTTACAACTATCTAAGGCTATCCGCTGCACCTCCATGATCGAAAATTGTTAATGATAACCAAAAGAGTAGATGTTCTGGGGTAGAAATTAAAGTAAAAGATGATCTAGAATGCAGGACTATTTCTTGTTTGTGGAGGAGTGGCTTCTCGTCCATGGAGGGGAGAATCATGACCCTGGAAGGAGTGATGAAGAAGATTGTGGAGTTTTACACAAATCTGTCATCGCTTGTTACGGGATTGAGTGATGATGTTTGGAACAAATGTGAGTGACAACATTCTGAAGAAATTGTGTGACATCAGGGTAGCGTTGCTGCTTTAGATGAAGCTGGAGCCGGATGACTGAGCAGAGGAATCCAGAGCAGAAGCGAGCTGTATCACAGGAGGATTCTTGAGGCATCAGGGCAACGTCATTGTTGTAGGTGGTTCGGGAGCCACATGATCGAGTGAAACAATTGGAAGAAGACTCGAGCGGTAACACTTGGAAGAAATATCATCTTGATGACTGGAATGAATTGAAGCATGTTGGATTCAACGAAGGTGTTGGGAGTGGATTCAAGCGGTAGCAGGAGAAATGTGAAGATGTGTGATTTGGGGCTGGAGAAGATCGATTCGAAGGATTGTTGCCTGGATAGGGAATCATGGGACCTCGGCGAAGGGCTGCATCTAACTGCTGCAGTACCTTTTGTTGTTGCAGCCCTCAATCAGAAGGTCATTCAGGAGTATGGATGGGAATGAGACATGTGGAGAAAAGAAGGGTAGTTTGTAAGGGATTTATTTTGACACTATAAAGTATTTAGGAGGGAGATATGGTGGTGCTTCACGATGACTTCAGTTTGTGAAAGATTTTGTTGATGCTCAGGACTATGGTGAAGGCTATTCAGAACGCAGGGTTGGAATTCTTGATCGAGTTCATAGCACGGAAGAAACACATGATAGGGAGTTGGTAAAGATTCTAGTTATCAATGAGCTACTGAACGAGTTATTTGGGGCTGCGGTTGACACGGGGCTTACCTTGGGGCTGAACCGGATTGCTTAACTTTTTCACTAAGAGGTCTCATAGGGGCAGTTGGTCCTCTTTTTGGGGACTTGGGCTGCCGCCCAAGTGAGTGGGGGTCCCCCTTAGTTACCTTCTACTATTTATATGCTGCTTTTTCTGTTTTAGGTTTAGTTTTTTTCCAAGCTAGCAGTAGGCCATTGTTTTCCATCTTGGGTTGTATTGGAAGGCAAGAAGTTGCTCTGACTATATCATACGATGTGACGATCTTCTCCAAAGGTTCGTGTGGTGCTCCGGTTGTAACCCGCCCTTGTAGGGATAATTATCCTTTCACATTCCCCTAACTTGCTTGATGCCATCTTCTTTGCATTCACACCCTTTCTGTTTCATTGTTGTAACCCCATGCTCCAGCTCTTGTTGTTGTCGCCGCTCTCATCCAGGTCTAGAGTTACTGTTGCCAACCTTTCCCTCAGGCTATATTCTCCATCATGCACCCTTCTCCTTCCTATTTCCATCTGCCAACCCCAAAATCCCCACCTGCAGTTGTTGCAGTCTCACCTGCAGCCTCCCTTATTAGCCGCAAGCCCCTCACGGCTTGCCTACTCCTTATCCACCCTTCGAGTCCCTCTTACTGTGCCATACTCACTCTACCATCCATCTACTATAGCCTCCATCTCTTATCCAACATAGCCCATAGCTCAAGCAACCTTCCACACCTCTCCAATTCATCCAAGACAATCGCCATCCCATCCCGTCTCCCTAACAACCATTGTAACCATTCATCTGCCTTCCCCTTGTTGTCAAAACTATATGATACCAAAGTTAACCCAAACCACAATAGGAATGTAAATATTATTACTGAAATTCAAGTAGATTACAACAACTCTTCGAACCAGAAATAAAAAATAACAAACATATAAGCAACCTAAGGTGACGACGAAGGAGATGGTGGTGGCTGTAGGAGGAGGCAGGCAGTGCGTATGGGGGTTGTGAGGAGTACAATAATATCATCAAGCCATTGCAAAAATATGGTTGTTAACATGTGGATATGGTTGGACAAAAACGCAGTTGGGACGAAAGGTTGTAGAGTGCGGGTGGAGCAGCAGGTGTGGGGGAAAAACAGCTGGTGGTAAGGCTAAGGCCTAGAGTGGGCATCTGGAAGCAAAAAGATGTTGGAAAAGCAATTGGCGTAAAGGCTATGACCTGGAGCGAGCGATTGCAAGCAGAAAGGTTTGGGCAAAGCAAGACTAGAAGCAGAAATATGAAGGAAAAAGCCACTGGCAGTAGGGAAAACACAACAAGTGTGGGCTTCAGGGTGATGACAGCGAGCTGGTGAATGGGAATGTGGCTAGTGGCAAGTGGCATGGGAAATAACAAGGATAATCACCATCTTGAATGAGTTATGGTCCGAGCACTTTCTTGTTATCAGATATAGCTCTCAGAAGGGAGTAACAAAGACAACAAATTGAAATCAAAGACAATAAAGAAAACTAGATCCTAAACAACAAGCAATGAATATATAGTAAGATAGGTGGGAGAATATGGGGTGGGGGGCTTTACATCCCACCCAAAGTCTTCAACCCAAAACAACCGGCCAGTCCAGCCTCCTTGTTGGACAAAACCCTCATAGTTGAACCGGATTGGACCAGTTTAACAATAGCCCTTCGCCACATATTCCAACCACCCAACTGCCACCACCACCTTTTGTTAGTTTTCTTGTCATTTATTTTCTATTTTGAAGAGTCTTCATTGTAATTTATTTGAATTTCAACAATAATATTTTATTTCTTTTGTGTTTTGGGTTAACTCCGATATCATTTGATATCAGAGTTATCCTAATCCTAGTCCAATTTTAGGGTTTCTATTATCCGGCTTTCCCTTCCACCAAATTTCTTTTACTATTCCCAAACCATAACCAAATTTTGATCTAACCCCAGTTTTCCCTTTATCGATTTTCAAAATTAGCAACCTTAAATCATTTTTTTACACACGCTTTCACCTACCAATTCTAACTTTAGCTATGCAACCAAGGCAATACATGCCCGAGCATACCTCAGAAGAGATATAACGAAAGATCTGTCGACTTCAGCGGAGGTCACCTATGGAGGACACAGGGAACTCAAAATAAAGGTGGATCTACCAGAGTTCAATGGAGGTGTGCATCTATACAACTTTATCGAATGGTTCCTATTAGTTGAGCAGATTTTCGAGTACAAAATGTGTCAGAAGATAAACAGATGAAGCATACAACTATCAAATTGAAATATATAACCTCCTTGTGGTAGGACAACTTGCAGAGGAAGAGAGAGATAAGATAATGATAAGATTACTAAGTGGGATAAGATGTGAATGGCGATGTAGAGAAAACACATACCTTCTCACTACTGTCATAATATGTTTCTGAGACTCCACCACCTACTGCAGAGAGATGTATTGGTGGAGGAGATTACAACGCAGTTTGACTAATTGCAGATGACGCGTGATTTGATCAAGCCAGAGGAACACTATAGCTCGTTATTTGAGGGATCTGAAGCCCGTTAGTAGCAACTTGATGCAACTACAGCTTTATCAATTGGGATGTCCAGATCTTAGTATTGAAAGTGGAAAGATAACAGAAACAGAGTAGACAACCACCACCAGTCAGACGGACACTCACTGTTGAACCGGATTGGACAGTTTAACAATAGCCCTTCGCCACATCTTCCAACCACCCAACTGCCACCACCACCTCTTGTTAGTTTTCTTGTCATTTATTTTCTATTTTGAAGAGTCTTCATTGTAATATATTTGAATTTCAACAATAATATTTTATTTCTTTTGTGTTTTGGGTTAACTCTGATATCATTTGATATCAGAGTTATCCTAATCCTAGTCCAATTTTAGGGTTTCTATCATCCAGCTTTCCCTTCCACCAAATTTCTTTTACTATTCCCAAACCATAACCAAATTTTGATCTAACCCCAATTTTCCCTTTGTCGATTTTCAAAGTTAGCAACCTTAAATCATTTTTTTACACACGCTTTCACCTACCAATTCTAACTTTAGCTATGCAACCAAGGCGATACATGCCCGAGCATACCTGAGAAGAGATATAACGAAAGATCTGTCGACTTCAGCGGAGGTCACCTATGGAGGACACAGGGAACTCAGAATAAAGGTGGATCTACCAGAGTTCAATTGAGGTGTGCATCCATACAACTTTATCGAATGGTCCCTATTAGTTGAGCAGATTTTCGAGTACAAAATGTGTCAGAAGATAAACAGATGAAGCATACAACTATCAAATTGAAATATATAACCTCCTTGTGGTAGGACAACCTGCAGAGGAAGAGAGAGAGAGATGATAATGATAAGATTACTAAGTCGGATAAGATGTGAATGGCGATTTAGAGAAAACACATACCTTCTCACTACTGTCATAATATGTTTCTGAGACTCCACCACCTACTGCGAGAGATGTATTGGTGGAGGAGATTACAACGCAGTTTGACTAATTGCAGATGACGCGTGATTTGGTCAAGCCAGAGGAACACTATAGCTCGTTATTTGAGGGATCTGAAGCCCGTTAGTAGCAACTTGATGCAACTACAGCTTTATTGGTCAATTGGGATGTCCAGATCTTAGTATTGAAAGTGGAAAGATAACAGAAACAGAGTAGACAACCACCACCAGTCAGACGGACACTCACAGTTCGAGACGCCAACGGGAGCTCGTCTCAGGAAGTTAAGAAAACTAATTTGAATAAGGATAGCGCTACCTCAATGAGAAGAAGTCTGAGAAGAGTAGCATACCTAGTACAGTCGCTGACATAAAATGTTTTAAATACTATGGATTTGGGCACATCGCCTCCTGCTGCCCGATGAGCCGATTTGTTATTTGCTGAGCAGGGTGCAGTGGAGGAGGTTAGCAACGAGGAGACAACTGAGGAACAGGGTGACGTGTATATTCTTCCTTTGGATAGATGTGAGATGCTAATGGTTCGATGGGTCCTACAGACTGAGGATACGAGAGATTCGCAATGGCTTCGTCACTATATATTCTACAACCGTTACACTATGAACAAGAAAGTGTGTAGTCTCATCATCGATGAAGGGAACAGTAAGAACGTGGCGTCTACCCGTACGGTGAAGTTGGGCCTCATGACTCAGAGGTACTCCCTGCCGTATTTTCTGACATGAGTGAAGAAGGAGAACAAGGTCAACATTGATGGATGCCTAGAGGAGTTCTCGATTGGAAGCCAGTTGCAGGATTATGTATGGTGTGACATTGTAACCATGAATGCCTTCCACTTGTTATTGGGGACACCGTGGTAATTCAAACATAAGGCTCAACACGATGGGCTCAGGAACACCTACTCCTTCCCTAAGGATGGGAAGCACATTGTTCTTCTGCCTTATGAAAAGCTCGAGATCACAGGTGCTCTTGTCGGTAGAAAAAACATTAGTGAGAACAATTTTGGTATAATAAAGGATGATAAGGCTAAGGCGTTAATTCCAGACACGTGGCAGTCACAATAGAGAGTGTTTCAGAACAACACGATTGATATCTTACCACCACAACCACCATCGTTCAGGGAGGCTAGGTTAACCCCACTTCAGATCAGGTTAAGCCGACCTTGGATTACTTTAGAAGACAGTGTAGCCAACAATGGGATTCTAATGTTGTCTGGATCGCTGATGAAGAATCAGAAGCTTTGACGGATGAAGTCAAAGCTCTCCCATTTCGGGAAACTGATGCGAGGCTTACCTTGGGGTTGAACCAGACTGTTAAACCCCTTCAACAAGGGGTCTCACAGGGGCGGCCGATCCTTGACTGAGGGCTAGGGTTGTTGTCCAATAGGGGTGTCAAAAATTAACTCGACACACCAACACGACTCGAAAAATACGATGTAGGGTTGACCCGAATATTTTTTGATTCGGGTTCAGGTCAGAGTTCGACTCATTTATTATTCGGGTCGGGTTTGGGTTAGCGGGTCAAGCTCGGGTTTGGGTCTTAGTGTTTGATCCGTTTATTATTCGGGTCTGATTCGGGTTGACTCTATTCGTGTCGGGTCATTTTCAGGTCAAAAAACCCGACTTGTTGACCCGAATTGATACCGCTAACACCCAAGTGAGAGCGAGGGTGCTCCTTATTTACCTACTATTATTTATATATCGCTTTCTATGTTTTAGGTTTAGTTTTTGCTGAGTTTCTATTCAAGTTGGCCGTCGACGACTGTTTTCTAGTTTAGGACTATATTCAAAGGTGAGAAGGTGTTCCAGCTGTAACTTGTCTAAATTGGTGATCTCCAGGGGTTTGAGGGGTGTTTTGACTATAACTCGCTCTTGTGGGGATAGTTATTCTTTAATATTCTCCTAATCCGCTCGTTGCAATCTTCCCAGCATTCCCAACCTTCCTATTTCACTATCGCAAACCCCCTGCTCCAGGCCTTGCTGTTGCCTCCACTCCCACCCTTGTCCAGAATTATTGCCACCAACCTTTCCTCAGACCTTATCTTCTATCCTACACCCATCTCCACCATGCTTCCAGTCTCTAACCCCAAAACCCCTATTTATAGTTGTTGCAGACTCACCTGCAGCCTCCTATGCTGGTTGCAAGTCCCTTGCGCCGCGCCCCATCTGTTGCGCCTGCACCCACGGGCTCTCCTACTGTGTCGCTGTCCCTCAACCGCCCACCTATTATATCCCCAATCTCTTATCCAGCCCATCCCACATCTCCAACAACCCTCCCACCTGTCCAACCCATCGAGGACAACCACAATCCAATCTCAGCTCCCTGACAGCAACTGTAGCCATTCCTCTGCCTTCCCCTTGCTGCTAAAATCATCTTCCAGCCACCTGGCTGCCACTACCACCTCTTAGTAGCATACCTACCTATTGGCCAGCCGCCATCCACCTTCGCCGTCGCCCTAGAGTGTATTTTCATGTTTTTTTATCATTTATTTTTTATTTTGAAGAGTTGTCGTTGTAACCTATTTTAATTTCAGCAAAAAATATTATATTTTTTTTGTGATTTGGGTTAACTCTAGCATCAACGGTGCTCTTCAATATTGACTTGAAGTCATTGTACCAACAAATTTGGATGTGGTCGAAGGATTCGCACAGGATTGTGTTCAAACTCATAAGGGTTACTACAAATTTCTGATAAATGGAAATGATTGTCAGATGAGGACGCCATGTGGGCGCCAAATGATTTGATCCAACCCTATATTTTTTATCCACTTTGAGGATAATGTATCTTTTTGGGAGGGGATTATTGTTACGCTGATGCCTAAAAGTAATTTAGTAATTTATTATTTATTATTGTGGGGTATAAATAGGGATAATACTTTTAGGATTAGGGTTATGCATGAGATTGTGGTCTTTACACTTAGGGTTAGGGTTTGGAAGAGATCCCTGCGTCTCGAACTTTAGGTGTTGGGAGAGTTCACCTACCTCTCAAATTGTAGATACTTAACTTTATGTATTTGAGTTGTGTTGTTCTTAGTTATTTATGAAAGGTATTTTGTTTGCCCTAATTTGTGGTGAAATTTGTCAGGTCTGTATCAAATTCATCTCTGGCTACTTTGGAATCATTAAGTTTGTGATTTGTTGATATTTACTATTTTGTACCTTTTTAATCTGCAATTTACTTTGACATCATAGGTTGCTATGGGTAGAAGGCTTGGTATTGAAGAACCTCAACTTATGAAGCTAATGAGAGCAACGCTTCACACGCACAATGAGTGGTTTAAGCTGCAGATGGGCAAAGATAGATTCGAAGAGTTTCTTAAAATAGACCGTCTTAAGGATGTCAATGCTCACTTTAAAAATGATATTATGGCTGAGGCGCAAGCGGATGTTCCGGCTCGTATTTTTTCTCAGAGCACCTCCAGTTCGAGTAACAAGTTGCCAGAAGATAACAGCAGTCCATCTCAAGCCTCTTCAAATGAAAGCCTGTACGATGAAAATGCAATAATTAAAGTTATGGTAAGCCATGCGACTTACTGATTTTCATATATATCTTTAGAGAGAAACTTGCCAAAATGATTCCCTAACTCTTTGTTGGGGACTGTTTTACTCTCGGTGTCTATAAAGTGTCAATTGAGTCCCAGAATCTTTTAATGAATGCTAAAATAGTTCTCCATCGGGATAATTTTAGATTATAAATAGTTTGGGACTCTGGGACTAATATGGTCTCATTGAAATAGGCAGAGATGACTATTTTGGCACTTTACTCTTCTGGATGACAATGAAAGGTAGTTATTTGTGCTTGCTCGTTTGTAAAAATATATAGTTTTCCGCATTCTTGGATTATTGAGCTGTTTGGCCAAATCTTTAGTCTTGTTCTAATCGATGTGGTTGTCTGCTTTAGCTTTCTTGTAAAGGTAGTTTTTGTTGTTCTGACGCTGTTGCTGCTGGCTACATTTCTCTTTCAGCTGTGATCTTGGCTGTATTTTAGTATTAGGGGTACCGAGGGTGTTTGTGGTCGTGAGGTAAGCTATGGCACTCACCATAGTCACCCTTGATAACTATGGGTGGTTGTCTGGAATGACTTCTTAGCAATAAAGTTTCATGGCTGAACCAACTCACCTTTTCTCAACTTGACTCAGCCTAGTGCTATAGGTAGAAGCAAGGCTAGGATCTGATCAAAAAGACCGGTGAAAAATTAATTCATGGAGTGAAACAAAAGGCTTTTAAGTGTGATGATCTAGTCAAGATGAAAATGAGTGGAAACTGGACGTTTGTAGAGATTTGTTTGATTTCCTTCATCTTCTTCAAAATTGAAGCAACTTGGGACTTTTTCCTAAATACGGGATGTTGCCCACTCGTCAAGAAATGTTTTCTGGAAGAACATCCTTTTTCTTACCTTGATTAAAGGAAGCCCGACAAACTTTAGCAACAATATTGGTAAAATAAATATTGCACTTTCCATGATTTGGAGGAATTGCAGCTACTAGTCCTCATGTTGGGAAATAACATGGAAGTCAAGAAATTGAGCCATGGGTAGACATTGATATTGATGCAACTTGTACTAGGAAGATGGATGGTCAATTTAGAACGTTGGCGATAGATGTTTACAGTGAATGAGATAGCCCACTCATGAACTGGTCTACATTGATACATCTCTCATCTTGAAGGAATGTGTTTGTGCACTCAGTTGCTAACAGAACCTGAATGATAAACTCTTTAAGGATTTTGAACATTTTTAGATGTCCTCTTTTTCTTTCTCAGAGAAAATGTTAGCTTCCATGTTGGTGGAGATGAGTTTAGAGGTGAAGCTTGAAATATTAGCTTCTCCATCACATAAACGATAATAATCCAGACATCAGAGAAATTAAAGCCCCGATTTTGGGAAGATAAGAAAGTATTTGCATAATAGCTCACTTTTGAATATTTCAACTTAAAAAAAAGAAAATAAAAAGAAGAAGAAAGAGCAGTGAAACCTTAATCCTCTTGCTCATGCGGTTCATCCGATTGAGGATTTAAAGGTAAAAGTATAAACCATGGATAGGAGCATGAAATTATTGACTTCTAATAGTTATCTTGAATTTGTGGTTGTCACTAACCCATTGGTGTTCGCTATTAGTCCAACTAGGAAGGAGGAAATGGGATGCCTTGAATGTAAAAACAACCCAACTTAACACCCAACTCATCAACCTAATCCATCATATGAAAAAGAGTATAAAAATCATCAAGACCCAGCTTATACGAGTGGCAATCAATATAATAACAGAAATCATTGAATGTTTATTTTATTAATCATGATCACAATCTTTTCTAAGCATGTGATTTTTCATTTTGCACCCATTAAACTGACCGAATGAATGTCAGTTCCCACAGTCTAGTTGTATTACTCATAGAGCGTAACTCTATTTGAACCAAGTTACTTATCAAGCAAGTGCAAATGAGATGCGACATACTATCATGTGTGGACAAACAAGATGTTATGGAGTCGAAGTTCAGTAACTGGTTTAGAATTAACTTATGAACATTGTTAATGTTTTCAATCTTCTTGATCCATAGCTTTCAATATGTCTTGAAGTGTATAAAAATATTCTCACCATTAGATTTGTATCTATTCTATGTATCTTCTAATTAACAATCTGCAATTGCATACATGATATATGTTGGTGATCAAATATATTATGCTAAATAGCAAGGGAGCGATGCCAAAACCCTACAAGACAAACCTATATTAATGTGACAGATGCCTCGATACAACTGATGCTAGGCAATTTGAGGCGTACACCTTGCTCTAGTCATTTGAGACTTGAGCTTCAATGAGTCTCTGTTAGAAATTGCGCTGAGTTACGCCCATGTTCTGTAATTTCATGCAGTGCTGGCGTGTACTAAGTACCTTGAATAGTCAACATTTTTTGGATTGGAGGGGATGAGAGCACAACGGAGCAGCGGGGGTTATGGGGAATCAACGGATTCTTCTTTAATTTTACCGCTTGAATGGCCTTATTGATGAAGATGAAATTCTTTGATGCAGTCTTTAGAGATGGCAGCTTTAGTTAAAATAGAGAGGGCATGACGATTCGAGTATGTTTGCTTTTTCAGACCTATTTCGAAATTTAAATAGGACTTGAGAAGGGAAACAATACAAGCCCCAAAATTGCTTCACCTATCACCTCCATTCTATGATAGACATGCATCTAATCACCGTAAAATTTGCTTGAGAACATTGTAAGCACTTGGAGTTCCCTTAGGTTCACCTTGAAGACTATCTCAATATCCAACCGGGAGCATTACTCAAGTCGCTCTAATGTTGCTGAGTGAACCTATCTTGATGACTCATCTTAGTTTGTTATTAGTCGAATGCTTGGCGGTTCCATCTCTCAAATCCGATGATTATTTTAATGTAACACAAGGCACATGAGAATCTCTATCCCTCCATAAACATAAGTACTCCAAAAGCTTGAGACTCATGCTTCTTCATTAATAATTGAAAGGGTTTAATGAACCATGTGGCTGTTATGATCAACATGATTATTCATATTTTGACCTTTTGGCTGGCCTCCGCATTTATTTAAACCAATGCTTGACACGGAATATCTTCCTTTTTCTGAAATTTTCTAATGATCATTGCTTGCGCAAGAAATTTTCTATTGATCAGAGTAATAAAATTCTGTCCTTTACATTCTTTTTCTTTTATTTCACTGTGGTTAAAAGAGTTTCTTTGTATTATTCTTTCATGTAAGATATCCTTTGCAAGCATGTCTTGATGAGGCTATTGGTCCTGCATATTAGTTGCCACTTTCTAAAGGGGACTGATTGGGCTTTTTGTTACGATCAAATGCTGCGTCCTATCTCAGTGAAGTAGTTCAAATTAGGGAGAATTGTTATGTTTAAAATCAAATAATCCCAGTCTTCTTTTCCCTGTAACTTTTTTTTTTGGGGGGACATTTACTTACACACCACCCAATCCTTATGTTTTACATATCTAACACCTAAGTTTCGTGTTTTGTTTTTAACAACCAAATCTTCATATCACATAAAACTAAATGCACCTTTTCATGCATAGGTAAGGTGGTATTTATGTAAATATTTCAAAAAAAAAAATGTGGATGAATTAATCTGAAGTAGAAAGTAGAGGAAAAACTCCATTAATTTCTGTTCATATTAAACATTTTCTTTATGAAATGATGTGCAGGAGTTCCTGGCCTTACCAAGGGCTGATGCAATCCATCTTCTAATACAGTATAACGGGAATGCTGAGACAGTCATTCAACAGATATTCTCGTAGCCTTCCACTGTACAGTTGTTGTAGACCATCTTTCAAAGGAAAATCAGTCATTCAATAGTCAATTAGGCACGCCTGACGCCTCTCTGTTGGTGTGGCTCAGGTATTTTCTTTGTTCCTCATAACGCCATCAAAATGCGACAATACTGTATAATTCTTTTGAATTAATGTTTTCCATCAGTTATTTCACACGCAGTTAACATTGCAGCAAAACTGTACATTAGTATGTATATTATATATAACTGGAGAGGACTCAATGAAGTCATGAAAGAAGCTGTTGTTGTTTATATTACTTTTTATTTTTTATTTTATTTATTTATTCATTATTATTATTATTATTATTGTTATTAGTGTTGTCTAACATATGATAACCAGTCTGTTTTTCTTCAGCTGTTTCTGCAACGATTTGTCATATTTTTCTTTTGTTTTTTATTTTTACTTTTTAAATTTTATATTTTATATTTTAATGTGTTATAACATAATTTTTTTTACTTTTAAAATGCTCAAATTATTTTCAGGCCTTTTGGATATTTTTAAAAATAAATAAATTTATTTAAAAAAAAAATAAAAGTATGCAATAATTCACTAAATAAATATATTTTTTAATAAAATAAAATAAAATAAAAATAAAAAGTGATACCAAACAGCCCTTAGCGTGTAACCTTTAGTTGCAGTTTACTGGAACAATTACTCGTTCTTCCCTGCCCAGAAAGTCCCCTTTATTATATTATATTATTAGAAGCAATGTAATATAATAATAGCTCTGATCACAGCACACTGCAGCGCGAGTATATATATATATATTTATTAAAGGAGTGGTCCGGATAACCTTTGTTAATTATGGGGTGAGTCGGTGTGCAAATAATTCGAGTAACACTTAAGTCATAAGGGGAATCAAACATGGACTGCTCTACTAACAAGCCTCAGAATGCATGTGCGCACACACAAATATATATTTATTAGAATATAAGTTTTGAAGTTTTGAAGAGTAGATTTTAAAATAATTAGAACTTAAATTTGATTAGAACTCGTAGTTCAATTGGTAAACCGGACAAGTTTTAAAGAGTAGGCTGATAAAAGGGAGCTCTTCTTTTCTATCACAGGTTTAGATATTACCTCTGTCGATGTGCTTCCTCCGGTTCTCTCTGTTTCTCTTTAGGCTCGATCAAGCCAGAGAAGTTTTTTGATGTGTTAGGGATGCAGGTGAAAGGAAAAGAGCTTTTGTATTTGTTTTTAACTTGTTTAAAAAGAGTATTTTGTTCTTTTTATAAATTACGGCCTTGCGTAAAAGGTCCTATATATATCCTCATCTAATGTATTAATTATAACAACATTAATTATCTCAACTGAAAAAAAAAAGTTATTCACTTTTCTTTCTTCTAGCACGTTTCCATTTTCTTCTTCCCTATCTCTTCTTCTTCATGATGTATTTCTTTTTGGTGTCTGAGCAGCTACCATATGGATTCGATAAACATCTGCATAAGCAGATCAACAATCCACAAAATCTTTGAACAAGTTGAAGGAGATAAATATCAAGATTCGATCATAATGAAAGTGGAGCATCGATTGACAACCAAGATTATCTCTTATGACAATTTATAGAAAGAAACGTTGCCGTTGTAATTTTTTCCACCATTTCCCCTTCAACTGTCTCGTAAAATTTTCACATCAACAATATAATTGAAATACGATACAACTTAGAAAAGAGATTTCAATCCTCAAAAGTATCAAAAATTAATCAACTCAAGACCGGACTTCGAAACATTACTATGAGAGAAAACACAAAGATTCAATATCTCATTGTATCAAGAATTTAGTGGAAAGTATTGTAGCCACCGGTTCTAAGATTGATAATGAAAATATAATTCTTTATACTTTAAATGACTTACCACAAAGATATTAATGTTACAAGGATGTGGACCATACAGGCCATAGTTGGTTGGGTAGGCCTTATTAATGAGCTATAATAATGTTTGTAGGCCATAGAGAACGTAGATGGGAGCTATATGATTTGCATATTATTTATGTTGTAGTTGGTCACATAGGCCATAGTGGGAAGTTGTTGTAGCGTTAATTGGCCGACAAGGCTGTAATAAGAGGTTGTAGTTGTAGTGAATCACATAGGTTGTGGGCCGTAGCGAAGAGCCATGATGAGAGAACTTTAGAAGTTCAGAGAATGTCACTTTATCTTGAATATAGTGTTTGTAAGCAGTAAGTATATGAATTACACCATCTTTGGGGTATATCGTTACACCATCTTTGGGGTGCATCGTTACACCGTGTTCATGGTGCGTCGTTGCAACGATTTTGACGCGTTGTTACAATGTAGTCGACGTGTGTCGTTACACCATCTTTAGATTGTGTCTTTACCCTTTGAGATGTGTTGTTATACAATCTTCGAGGTGCATTGTTACACCATCTTTGAAGAGTGTTATTATATATTATTTGAGGTGTATTATTATAGTGTCTTTGGGATGCATTGTTATACTTAAGGATTCATCGATGTCGGTGAGCAGAAGACGGTACATGGTGGTCGACGCTGGTAGATGACAACTAATGAGCAGTGGTTGATGGTGATCGGCGACTGTGGGAGCAAAAAGTATTTGTCATGTCTTCGATCTAGAAAATCTCTAAGAATTCAACTCATTCTTTTCCCGATCCAGCTTTAACTCAGAGTCTTTATACACCTTTTATGCTGGGGTGAATAACTATTTTTAGAGTCAGACAGTAATTTCCTTACAACAAATGAAGAATTCAGACCTCTTTATCGTACAACCTAAAGAGATTCCTTCAATCGAACAATGTTTTGTGGATATTTGAGTTTTTCAAAGATGTAAGAATTTAGTCATCATAATCTCATTAAATTTGTCCGGTTGAGACGCTTTATTTTACTATAGTTTGTCAATATAAAATCCATTTGAAATTCCAAAATCGTCAAAAACTTCCAACAATAGCTTTAATAATAAAATCAGAATTCTAAATTTTTTTAATTAGAATTTAACTCAAAAGCAGCCATTTTCCCGAGCCCCAAAAGAGTATGCACAACTTGGGTGGGGCCTTGGCACTAGCGTCGTGGAGCCTATGCGTCAATTCATTTCCAAATCGAGAAAAATCCTATTTTTGCACCGATTTTACCCAAGCACACCACCCTTGACCGCCAAAATTGCAGAAATCTCCTCGGGATTGAGTAGATATGCATTAGGGGACGTAATGACTGTGGGTTTAGCTTATTTGACGGTCTTAAGTACCATCATTAGCCCATTTTTTGGCATAAGCAAGGGGCAAGTTGGGGATTTCTTTGGGTGAGCTAGTTATAGCCCAGGGAGCCTCATTTCTTCCCCATCTGCTCACATTTTAGTTTGGGTGGGAGGGTGGGGGGTGCTTGAGAGGGCAAGATAGAAATCTTCTTCTTCCTTAGAGCTAGAGTTCTTCTTAAAGGCCATGAGGTGGAAAGTTTGGGGAAAGGTCAGAGTGAGAGCTTTTACTTCATCTTCTCTATCTTCTTCTTCCACAAGAAACTCTTCTTCCTCCTCTTTTCCTCCTCCCCTCCTTTTTCCTCCACCACTTACCTTGAGTGCATGAGAAGATTTTATTGAGGAGAAGGAATTTGTCTAGAAAGGGAGCAAGATTTCTTTTCTCTTTCACTAAAGGAGAGCTTCATACTAGCTTGGGGGAGGATCGCCGGAGCACCATAAAAACTTCACCCGAGCTCGATACTTCATATGAATCTCACTGGGTTCTCCTTCTAAAAGAGTGTTTCTTCGTTCCTTGAGGAAGAATTGGAGAGGATATCGTCATAGCTTTGCCATCTCTCCTACTGTTAGGAGAGCTTTTATCCTACATGAAGAATCACTTTGATCAACTGTCGCATAGGTAAAACTCCACAAACCCTGTGCACTTTATTTCTCTTCTAGCCCCAAGAATATATTTTTTTAGGTGTTGTGGGTTCGATAGCCCACATGAGGTGTGTTGGCCAGTCGACGCTAGTCAACACGACCATATGCTTTTGGATTGACCATTGATTTCCTAGAGAAAGCCCTAGGTTAGGAAGCATTTGTGGCAACAATCCTTTGCGAAGCCAATTGAGCTTCCGTTGTGAACACTAGATCTAAATCCTAGTGGGTCGGAATCATAATTTCCTATGATTTTGGTGCTTCCAACTATCCTTGGAAGTGTTGTAATGTTGGAACCTGAAGAATGAGAAAAGCTTTGTACCTAGCCCATTCTATAAGATCGTGGAGAGATTATAGGAAGGAAAATGCTTTGTAGCTAGTTCATCCAACAATCATTGGAGAACATCTCCTAAGAGAAATTAAAGGATGAAGTTCTTCAGGCTCCTCACCAAAGCCGGAGGCGGTTATGCCACATATCCATTTGTTGAATCCTATGTGCCCAAGCGCGGACATTAGCATGAGTATGATTTGTTATCGAGCATGATCACTTGCTTTGTATTGCAACATGATACGTGTTTTGTTTGAAGCATGTTGCACTTGCACAATGCTTTAATCAGTCACCTTGACCTAGTTGGCATAGCATGTTTCCTTGACCGACCACCCCAGTAGGACGACTAATCACTTGGATCCGACTGCCTGCCTGGCCTGATCGACGGATCACTTCAGTTTATTAGCTGCCTCGACCTGGTTGACCGATCACTTGCATAATATATGTTTCACTGCGCATTAGTTTTGTCTTGCATGACATCTTATATGATTTTTATCACATGCTTGAGTTGCATTTTGAGTGTCCATTCTTACAATCACCCCACTTGTATGATTCTCTCCAGTAAGAATCACATGTTCTTCGCGCAGCTGCCTCCACGACACGCCCACTCTTTCGAGTCTCTGCCTTCATGTCACACCTATTTCTTGGGCCGCTACCTCCATGATACACCCACTCTTTCGAGTCACGGCTTCACGACACACCTATTCCTTGGGTCGTTGTCCCCACGACACGCCCTCCCTTTCGGGTCACTACTACTACGTTACACCTTTCCTTTCTGGTCCTTGCCTCCGCAACACACCCTCCCTTTCAGATCGCTGCCTCCTCAACACACTCTTTCTTCGGGCTGCTGCCTCCACGACAGACCCACCCTTTCGAGTCGTTGCCTCCACGACACACCCTTTCTTTGGGCTGTTGCCTCCAAAGCACGCCCACCCTTTCGGATCATTGCTTCTACGACATGCCCTTTCTTCGACTCGCCACCTTCCCGTCACATCCACCATTCTAGATCAGTGCCCCTACTATACGCCCATTCATTGAGCTATTGCCTCCACGACACCCCCATCCTTTGGGCTGCTGCTTTCACAGTATACCCACCCTTTCCGTTCATTAACTCCACAGCAAACCCATCCTTTGGTCCGCTGCATTCGCGGGACGCCCACCCTTTTAGGTCACTGCCTCCATGACACACACATTCTTCAGGCTCCTGCCACCACTGCACGCTCACCCTTTCGAATCACTACCCCTACGACACACCCACACTTGTGAGCTGCTGCCTCGACAACACACGCACCTTTCTGAGTCACTGCATCCACACGCACCCTCACCCTCACCACTCTTGAGTATGGTTGTTCACATTTGCATTCGCACATGATAACAAGCAAGACTCGATATGCGAGTGATTCTGTGTTGGTCGTGACGCCTTAACGAGTATTGCTTGTAAAGTTTATTACGGTGAGTAATGTGAGTTAAAACATCATGATTGACATGAGTATGACCATGCTAAGAATCCAATTGATCTAACTCATGTCGCCTTGCGTGTTACTGACCCACATTTAATACATATCTAACAAATAAAAGTTACACTACTACTTCAGAATCATCAAACATGGTACCACCCAATTATCTAAAAAATAAATTTTATTTTCTATATTTACGATACCCAGATATTTCAGGAGACATCCGAAATATAATATTTTAACTTAAAAAAATGAAATACAATTCTTCTATATATATATTGACACACACACACAAATTAGGAGTTAGATAAATAGCAAAGTGTTTTGTAGGTAAAATAAATAGCAAAATGTTTTAAGTGTCATGTAAGTAAATGACCAAAATTTATATATGTGTCGTGTTTTTTTTTTTTGTTGACTTTTGTAAAGTCAGTTCAAAGTTCCTGAGTTTGACGGTTCAAATCTGCCCATATGTGTTCAAGTCAAATGTTCAAACTCATAAGGCTTGTTGGAGGCTAATATCATAGCCTCCACCTAATCTTTTAATATATATCTAAAGATTAGTTGAAAGGCGGAATCGTCTACCGATCCCTTGGACTCATAATCTTGCTAGGTAAGGTATCGAGTACCACTTCTATAAAACAGACAACTCATCAGAAGAGGAGTAGAACTCCCGACCTGAGAAGACTTACGCTAACGAGCAGATGCTGAAGCAATAGGCCAAGAACACACTCTCTCTCTCTCTCTCTCTCTCTCTCTCTCTCTCTATATATATATATATATATATATATATATATCTATATCTCTCATGTGTTGGAATCAGAAAATTTTCAAAATGCATTATATGGAAGGCTTATTCATTAATCTGACAATATATTCCACGATCCTTACAAAAGTCTTCTTATTACTTAATGAAAGAAGCTAATCAAGGTTTAGAAAATTAAATTGGACCGGCCGTTTCAACAGCGAATCGCTGGCTGTATAAAATAGACTTTTTTCGCTACCGAATCTTTGACAACTAAATATTTAAGAAAATATAAATATTAATTTGTATTATTCCTCATCCATCATTTTAATTGCTACGGCTCTCACACGCTTCCCAATGCAAAAAGTTACATCCAATCATCAGCTCCCAAGTAAGCCTACGTGCTTCCCAATCAAAGTCTAAGAGAGATCGAAAGAGGGAAGTTACAGTTATTATCATAAACTTTTCTAGGAATAGGACCGACGCTTTAAATGAAGAAAGGAACTTTTATGAACATGACCCTAGGGCCGTCAAAATGATTCATTATTTGTGATAGTTTGTGTTCTGTTTGTCAAGAAGTTTGTGTTTTGCTCATTCACTAAGCTAACAATCTTAACGAGCCGAACACGAACAAAGATTTGTTCATTCGTGTTCGGCTCGTTTTAGCTCGAATTACTATTCCTCAATTATATATATATATATATATATATATATATATATATATATATATATGTTTGTGTGTGTAAATGTGTGTGTGTGTCTATGTACATATGTATACCTCTATATGTATGTATGTATGTATGTATCTATGTATATACATATACCTCTATATGTATGTATGTATGCATCTATGTATGTATGTATGTATATATATATATATATATATATATATATATATATATATATATATATATATATATATTAATGAGTAGAATTTTTAAAAAAATTAAGTGATTTAAAATCAATTAAAATTATTAATTAAGTAAATATAATAAAAAGTATTAAATTATATTCAATTGATGTTTTAATATAAACTATAATTCTTAAATCTGACCTCAACCCTTAACATCTTATGGTTACGTGATTATAATCGTCAAAACGACTCTTTGTTCGTGAACAGCTCGTGTTCCGCTCGTTAATAAAACGAGTCAAACACGAACACACTTTTTGGGCTCGAAATATAAACGAGGCGAACACGAGCAGAGGCTGGGCTCGCTCGTGTTCGACTCGTTTACACCCCTACATGAGCCTTAAAAATATTTTATCTATTTACATTTATATTAATACTATATTACTTGGATTAAATTTAATTAATATTTATATTTATTAATTATTACATCATTCCGTTTAATTCCGATCAAACTAATGAATCTTCGTCTTTTTCTTCTCTCATGTCTGGTTCGATTTTCAAAATTTTACTCCTGATAAAAAGATAGATGCTCATTATTTTCTTTCACAGACTCATAATAGCAAATTTTCGATTGAATTAACTAGTTCATGTTGAACATTTCGATTCCATTACTCGCGTAAGCAGCTATATAAATATTGTAGGAGATGACTTTTACGTGCATACTGTACAATTCTTATATATTTCGATTGAGATTTTGCATAGATACCGCAAAATTCATATTTTATTACATATCCAACGCCTAAATTTTTATATTTATATCACAATTCGCAACACTCAAATCTTTAATATTTCATCACCGATACCTAAAATATGATACACATACTTTCATGCATAGATTAATGACACAAAAAATGTTATACATGTAAATAACAAATATTAGTTTGTGGATATGTAAATACATAAAATTTGTGTGGGGTGCATGTCAATTTCTCTATTTATATATCTAACACACAAATTTTCATATTTAAATACAATTTTTCATACACAAGTTGTTAATACTAAAATATTATAAATATAAATATTAAGTTTTAGATGTAGAATGTGTGAACGCGTAAGAATTGGGTGATGCACACAAATTTCCCCTTTGTTTGATTGAATACTGAATAGTATTTTGTAGCGCACGGAGTGGTGACGTGTTGAGATGATGGTCTTTATTAAACTTATGATTAAAGCTGAAGGAAAATAGTATATTGAATATATGCTTTTTATGAATCTTTGAGTTTTATAATTGATATGTCAATAATAAATTATTATTTAAAATAAAATTCGTAATAAATTATTATTTAACGCAAATCTCAAAGTGATTAACACAAATTATTTTATTTTATTTTATTTTGGTCACCTAGGCTCCCGTGACTAGTACCTAGGTACCAAAAACTGGCACCAGACTTCCAGGGGCTCGGTTTGGAGGCTCAAGAGGCCGTGTTGGGCCCCTAGGGGCCTAGTCGACACTCTAACCCGAAAATGTTGATTTTCACATAGATCGTCTGGTGGAGTGATTCTTCGATCCATGAACTATGAGGGAGCAAGAATGACTGATACATAACCCCTTAACTTCAAAATATGTATTTTTATTGGATATTTATTGGGAAGATCATCTTTTACGTTCGCCCCGGACCCCGATACTTGTAGGGTGTTCCATACCCTAACTTTTTTTTCCCAGTTAATCGTATGTAGGTTCTCATCGATCTGGAAGCCGCATAAATTTGTGTATCACTGGAATAAAACCCCTTAACTTAGAAATGAACATTTTACGGGTTTCAAATTGGGGATTTTTGTGTTGACCGACGTGTCGAATCCCTGTCGGTCTGAACCCGTATCACTCTAAAATGTGCGTAGGGACTCCTGGCGACGACCCTTGACCCTGGGGATGTTTTGAATGGACCTCTAAACATTAGGATGGACATAAACATATCCAATGTCCTTAGTAGGCTCGCTCACCGACGCATAATTTTTATGCTAATTCACAGTTTTCTTGTAGTGAATTTTAAAGATTTTACGTGTAAATTTTCAAGCCATTATTTTTCTTATTTCATTTTTTTTTTGTTTTTTTTTATTTTTTTAATGTTTTCTGTTCATTTTTATTTTGTTAGTCTTAAGATGTTATGGTCTTCTTTTGGAGATCATTTTTTATTTCTAGGATGTTTCTTTTATTTCAAGTTTATTTAATCCTGGATGAGGCATGATGTGTGCTTATTGAAAGATTTTATTCTACTTATTATTCAGTGAGTTGATGTTGTTTTCGTTGCTATTGTTGGGCTTCATTACGACTGTTTTCAGGTAAAAATTATAATTTGGAGTTTTAGAAAAAAAATTATAATACATATATAATTAATAAAATTTTATATTACATTAGATTTAAAATAAATTAAAAAATTTTGAACAAAATTACAACTTAATTTTCATTTAGAACATGGACTAAAAGTATTTTTAGAGAATGAACATCTTAAATATGTAAATATTACTCTTATATTTACTATGGATTGGGGCCATGAAATCCCAGATCCGTAATTCTTTAATGGATTCCCGTGCAGCCACGCACCCTCTTCGAAACTATAAAAGACCTGAACCGCTACCCTGCTTCTACCTCCCACTTCCCAACACATATCTCTCCCCAAATCCACCATGAGCCCCGACACCAGCTCCGACGATGGAAAAATTATTGCGTCCGGACAGCGTATGTAAAGTTGTGTCCGGACTCCAATTATACGACGACACGTGTTCGTGTCGGCCTCATCCTTCAAAGCACAAAAATACAACCCGCGGGTTGTATTGGAATATTCCGGATACTACCATAATACAACCGGAATATTCCAATACAACCATGGAATATTCAAATACAACCGCGGTTAGTATTCGAATATTCCGCGGTCAGTATCAGTATTCACGGAATACTACCACAATAAAACCATAATGACAACCGGAATATTCCAATACAATCAGCGAATATTCAAATACTAACCGTGGCTGTATTCGAATATTCCACGATTGTATTGTATACTCGGAATACTACCACAATAAAACCATAATACAACCGGAATATTCTAATACAACCGCGGAATATTTGAATACAATCGCGGTTGTATTCGAATATTCCGCGATTGTATTAGATATTCTGAATACTACCACAATAAAACCGGAATATTCCAATACAACCACGAAATATTTGAATACAACCACTGAACCACAGACTTTATTTCATCAAAAAATTGACGGTCTGGCCAGCGCGTGATTAAATTTGTCGGTTGTATTATAAGTAGTATCCGAATATTCCAATACAACCCGCCGATTGTATTTTCGTGTTTTTAGGGATGTAGCGACTCGAACACGTGTCGTCTCAGAATCGGAGTCCGGACGCAACTTTGCGTACGCTGTCCGGACGCAATAATTTTTCCCGACGATGAGCTCATCTACGACCTGCTCTCCATGATGCGGGTTTATCGCAGCGGCCGCGTGGATCGCTTCGAACCCTTCGAATTCCTCCCCCCATCCATCGATCCAGTCACCGGCGTCCACTCCGAGGATATCACCATCAATCCCACCACCGGTCTCTCCGTCCGCTTCTACCGCCCCCCCTCCATCTCCCCCGATGGTGACCAGAAGCCCCCTATCTTGGTCTTCTACCACGGCGGCGTTTTCTGCCTCCACCGCCCCTGCTCCGCGCCCTACCACAATTATCTCAACCACCTCACATCCAAAGCCAACATCGTCGCCGTATCCGTCGATTACCGCCTCGCGCCCGAACATCCCCTTCCCGCCGCTTACGAAGACTCCTGGGAGGCCCTCCAATGGGTCATCGCAAGCAGGGGAAGTTTGGACGGAGTCATCCTCGCCGGAGATAGCGCAGGGGGGAACATCGTGCACAATTTGGGGATGAGGCTCGGAAGCGAGGGGAAGAAAGTAGAAGGTATTGTGCTTTTGAATCCTTATTTTTGGGGGAAGGAGAGGATTGGAGTGGAGCTGGAGGAGAGAAAGGGGTCGATGCTTACGTTGAAGGATGTGGATCCGGCATGGGAGTTTGTGTGTCCGGGGACGGAGGGACCGAATGACCCGAGGGTTAACCCGTTGGCGGAAGGGGCGCCGAGCTTGAAGGTGCTGGGGTGTAGAAGAGTGCTGGTGAGCGCTGGGGAGATGGATTTGTTGGTCGATAGAGCCAGGATTTACAGTGAGAAATTGAAGGAGAGTGGGTGGGGAGGGGAGGTGGAGGTCGTGGTGGCGGAAGGGGAGGATCATGGATTCTTTTTGCTTTATCCTCAGAATGAGAGGGCGGAGGCGTTCCTGGATAGGTTCGTCCGCTTCTGCAACAACGTCTAGGTGCGGAGTCGGAGTTGGTATGCATCTGAATTTTTTTAGGACAGTTTATATTAATAATGTTGTGTAAGGAGTGCCCTTATATACATGAGTCTAATAGTGTGCAATAGAAATGGTTGTTATTTATCATTTGATATTAAAATTTGATTGGTATGAATGTAGAAACAGAGTGGTATGTATTTGAAGACCAATACATAAGTTAATAATTATAATATTTTAACTTGATTTAAAAATTGCCCGTTCAACTCTTAGAAGATATTAGAATGGTTGCTTGTAAACCCTCAAAAATCCCAATGAATACAAATAACAACCTTCCCCTCTTCAAAGAGGAATTTATTACAATATGCGTTTGAATAAAAACATGCGGGCAGCTTCTGCTTTTCAGGATAAGCAGTTTATCCTGAAACGGTTGACCCGCGACCTATGTTTAGTATGAAAAATCCATACGCAGCACGCAACATTTTCAAAAAAGCGTGAACCAAATGATCAGACGGCGTTTTCAAAAACGTCGCTACACTTATAAGCTGCCCTAAACAGGCCCCCGTATCTCATCCCGAAATCACTTTTGTTGAGAACAAATTAAGCCAATTTTTATCTCAACCCCGCCCCTCACATATGACAGCAGCATATTAACTCTTACACTATCTCTAGATCAAGATACTTCTTCCTCTAATTCTTTTAACGTTCAACTAAAAGCCTTCTCTGATGGAGGTTGGAGGCACATGTTTTGATAAAAGGGGATTTGTTAATCCAATATAAGGTCTGAACATATCTACCGATCATCTTGAAAGGGAGTATCAAGTTATTTGTATTTTATATCTCTTACTTTAATTATGTTGGGTTGAATCGGTTTCCATTTTGTCTGTTGGGCTGAACCAGTTACTATTTCTCTTGGTCTATTATGTATCTTCCTTCTTATCTACACGATGTGGGAGTCTTTAATGTTATTTTCTTTTATATCCTTTTTATGTTTCTAGAAACTTACCAAATATAGCCACCGCAACGCTTTTGTCCTATTCATTGCCTTCAAACAGCAAAAGTCTCTCAAGGTGCAATAAAGACATTGGTGCGGTGTTGCACCTCACTTTGTGACGATTGGTAAAACTATATTTTTTCAATAGTTGTGGTGGGAAGTTGTCTTTTGCAACATAACCTGACTAAGACTCCATTTGGGGCGGTTGTTTTAGCGCGACAGAGCAGTGGGCCGCGGTATTTCGTTGTTTGGGGCGGCATTCAAATCGCGGTGGTAGCGCCGCGTAGTGAAAAGCGGGCCACATAATCGACTTTGCGGCCCACGTTTATTCTCAATATTTTTCCCTCTTTTGGCCCCATGTTCCTGTTTTCTGCTTTTTCTATTTCCCGCGGTGTTTCTTCTTCCTCTACCCTAACCGACGTGCCGGAGTCCACATTATTATAGTATCAACTCTCCTTATATTTTTTTTGACATTTTCGTTTCTCATTGCTCTGCACTGTGTAGATTCGACAGTATTTTTTTGGTTTGATGCTTCTGTATGGTGATGATTTTGTTGTGGTGGATCTTTCCCTGGTTATCTTTTTTCCTTTTTTAGTCTCACCACTAGTAGCAAAAATGTATAATTTCATTCAATGACACTGAAATTTACTAGTAATATTATCTAGGGCATTCTAGTAATGAGAGAAGTATATTTTCACACAATGTGAAATGAGACAGAAATAGAAAGAATGAAACATTAATGTGAGTTGTGTTTTTCTTATTTTTTTACCTCACAACTAGTAGCAAATATGTCTAATTTGATTCAAAGTCACTGAAATTTACTAATTTGTGTTGCTATGCCTTCTTTGAAGTGTGTTATTATATATTATTTCTAGGTGTATTGTTATACAGTCTTCGAGGTGCATCGTTATACTGTAGCATTCATCAATGTCAGTGAGCAGAAGACGGTTTGTGGTGGTCGGCAGTGGCAGGTGGCGACCAACCAGCGGTGGTCAATGGTGGTCGGCGGATGCAGGAGCAAAAATTGTTTATTGAGTTTCGGTCTTGAATATCTCTAAGAATTCAACTCATTTTGTCTATACAACTTAGAGTCTGAAAGTGACCTCCTTATAATAAAGAAAGGAATTTAGAGCACTGCGTTGAATGACTTAAAGACGTTGAATGACTTAAAGAGATCCTTTAATCGAACAATGTTTTGTGAATATTTGAGTGTTTTAACGATGTCAAAATTAAGTAAACTTAAGCTCGTAGGATTCGTCTTGGTCGAGACGCTTGATTTTACTTTAAGTTTGTCAGATTTAGAATCCATTTCAGATTCCAAAGACACCTAGTATTTTGATAAGTAGCTTTACGGCTTAATCTATGCTTGATTTGATTCAAATTGAGTCAATTTTGGTGTCACGTGGTGAGTCTCTTCAACCTGATTAATTGAAATGATTTTAATTTGAATTGAAGTAATTTTTTAATAGAAAAATTATTTTGAAATTTGTGATAATCACTCTGATATTTTTGTCAAATAATAATTCATTATTGCCGTATCAATTATAAAGCTCAAACATTTATAAAAAACATTTATTCAAATTACTATTATGTTTAAACTTTAATCATGAGTTTAATAAAGACCATCATCCCAATAGGTCACCCCTCCATGCTGCAAAATACTATTCAATTTGCACGCATTTCACGCATCCTCCATCTAAAATTTAATATTTATATTTATAATATTTTAATATTAAGAATTTATGTATGAAAAGATGTATTTAAATACGGAAACTTTAAAAATATTAGATATATAAATAGAAAAATTCATATATACACCATTCAATTTTTATGTATTTATATATGTGCAAATTAATGTTCGTTATTTACATTTATAACATTTTTGTGCCGTTAATCTAGGCATGAAAATATCTGTTTCATATTTAAGATATCGGTGTGATGAAATATTAAAGGTTTGAGTGTTGGGAAATTGTGATATAAATATACAAATTTAGGTGTTTGATATATAAGTAAATATGAATTTTGTGATTTTTATGCAAATCTCCAATATTTATGTAAATGCTATCTTCTACAAAATTTAAATTGCGTGCTCACTCTAGTAATGGGATCGAAATGTTCAATATGAATTAGTTAATTCAATTAAAATTTTGTTATTGGGGTTTGCCAGAAAATTCTGCGGCGGTAGAGTAGGGGATTACTGTTTTAGCATTGTACGAAATTTCAGCACACACATAGATGAAAGATAAACAAGTGGTGATGACTCTATAAACTTTTATGTGAAAAACCCGTAAAAGGAAAAATCACGGGGTCTGGCCCAGTTGCGAAAATTCACTATTGATTGATATTTACAGAAATCTCTTGTCCCACTGACGGAAAATGGTTACTATATGTTTCAAACTACAACGTCGACTGATGGCGTCTGATTGTTGGTGATTGACGATGATTAGTAGTAATCTACAGGGTAAGCGGTAATCGATGACGGTAGGTGATGGTCGACAGATGTCGACAAAAGTTGGCAATGGTCGACGGAGGTCGGCGGTGATCGACGACAGTAGGCGGTGATCGACGACGGTAGGCGATGGTCGACGATGGTAGGCGGTGGTCGACTACGGTAGGTGATGGTTGACGGAGGTCGACGGAAGTCAGCGATGGTCGAAGGAAGTCGACGGTGATAAACGATGGTCGACGAAGTCGGGGATGGTAGGCGATGGTCGAAGGAAGTTGGTGATGATCGACGACGGTAGACAGTGGTCGATGGATGTTGGCGATAGTCAACGACGGTAGCCGGTGATCGAGGACGGTCGACGGAGATGCTGAGTTACGCTTCACCTCAATGCCTCAGACTCTCTTTCTAGGTTTCTCCCCTCATATAAGTGGTGTAGGTCTATTTATAGTGTTCTAGTTGCATTTAATGCAGGAATATGATCCATTTTGATCGGATGGTCAATAGAATTTCCTTCGATCATACCGCGTTTAATGGACATTTGAGTGCCTTAAAGATGTCGAAATTAAGTGATTTTAGGCTCATTGAATTCGTCTTGTCGCGAAGTTTTATTTGAGTTAGATTTGAATGTTTTTTGCTCAAAAGATTACACTGAGATTTGTGTCGTGCATCGAGCTTCGTGCTATATAATGAAAATTTGTTGTTGTCGTATTAGTTGTCCCCCTATTTTCGAGCGAGCCCAATTTCGTCGTTCAAAAATAGTTATTATGAAGCTGTGAAAGGAAATAATGATCATCTATCTTTCTATCATGAGCAAGATTTTGAAAATCATATCAGATATAGGAGAAAGAAAAGTTGAAGATTCATTAGTTTGATCGGGATTAAACCCAATGAAGTAATAATTAATAAATATAGAAATTAATTAAATTTAATAAATAATATAATAATAATAATATAAATAGAAATAGATAAAATATTTTTTAGCGTCGTATTCATAAAAATTTCTCCCTTCCTTAAAGAGTTGGTCCTATTCCTAAATTTTTTTTTAATTGTCAAAATTTCCCTCTTTCTCTCTCTCTAGACTTTGCTTGGGAAGCACGTAGGGCTTTCTTTTTGGGAGGAAAGCGTGTGAACAATTAGAATGATAGAAGGAATAGTAAAAATTAATATTTATATTTTCTTAAATATTTAAATCCCAAAGGTCCTGTAGCACAAAAAAAATATATATATATATATATGCTTTGAATCGGACCGGCCACCGATTCCCAGTTGAACTGGCCGGTCCGATTTAATTTTCAAAACTTTGATCATGAGACGATGTGATTAGTTTCTTTGATTCTTAATAAGAAGCAGAGTTATTGTAAGGATCGTGGAATATATTGGCAGATTTATAATAAGCCTTCCATTTAATGCATTTTAAATTTGTTTTGATTCTGACCCATTATATAATTAAAATATTGGTCAGAGGTCATGATACTTGCCTCTCACTAATCTCATGTGTCTAATCACTTAATTGCACATAGACAGATTCAAACCCCAGATGCCAACTAAAGAGACACGAAAATTGACACATATATTTTAGAGTTTTTATCTACACAACACTTAAAACACTTTGCTATTTATTTTAACTACAAAATACTTTACTATTGTGTTTGTGCGTGCGCACACACACACATATATTATATTTCATTTTCTTAAGTTAAAATATTAATACTTTCGATGTCATATGAAATATCTGTGTACCTTAAATACAAAAATTAAAATTTATGAGTTATATATTAATTGGGTGGTACCACGTTTGATCATGAAGTAGTGTAACACTTGAGGAAGAGTGGGTAGAGAGTTTTCTCTGTAATTAGAAGACTTCAATATAAAGCAGCATATTCATTAATCATCAATTCTACTATAATTGACATTAAGGTCAACATAAACACTAAATTGGTCAAATTTGGTGAAACTGATCAATTTTAGTCAATCAGTCAAACTTGGTCAAAATGATCAATTTTATACCCAATAACAACCACATTGACCACCTGGTCAACTGTTGACCTAACTGATCAAACATTGGGCAAAATGACCTAATAATCAGCACAATAACCATTTAGTCAATACAGACATCCAACTGACCCAATTGGTCAAATTTAGTCAAATTGGTCAACTTTGATCAAATTGGTAAACCCCCAGCCCCTAAAAAAAGATAAAAATAAATTGTGAGTAATGTGGAAGACAAATTAATTCTGTGCTTGGTAGTTCGGTCAAGGCTATAATATATTATAAGACATTTTTTACATGATCTCAACTCATCATCCGAAATAAAAAAAATTTGGCGTTGGAAATTTGAATGGCTCTGTCAATCTCATGACATTTATATTTTGGACTATTCTGAGAAAAATCTGTTTTCATTTTATTTTTATTCTTTGAAAAAAATTTAGGACAGTATATTTTTGTTAATATTCGATAAGATTTAATTTTAGACTTATTTAATTTATTCTGAGATTACTAAAATGTATGAAGAATTTATATTACATTTATTTTAAAATAAATTAAAATTTTCTTTCTTCAAAAATGTATATTTTTTCTTCTTGATTTGAGACGTTCTTTTTATTATTATTATTATTATTATTTTAGATTTGTGGGATTTAGTTGATAAAGTAGTCAGATTTTTGGGTGTAAGTAGGGGTGTAAATGAACTGAACATGAACAAACAAAACTTGTGTTCGTATTCAGTTCGTTTGAAATTTAGTTTGTTTGAAATAAGCTCGTGTTCGAAATTGTTCGTGAAGTCACTGTTGGTGTTCGTTTCTTAACGAACAAGTCGAATACGAGTCGAACACGAGTTGTTCGCGAACAACGAGCCAGTTTGACAGCCCTAGTATTAATATATATAAATAATTTATTATATTAATTATATAACTTATATTATATAATTATATAATATCTATATTATTACTAACATAGTATATTAATAAATTATTTTTATTTCTTTATTATATATTATAATTTACAAAATTTAATTTTTTTAAAATATCATAAAATTTTAATATATAATTATTTTAAATTATTTTATATTTCGAACAATAACGACTCAAACACGAACGAACGCATCACTGTTCCTATTTGGTTCGTTTAATTTACCGAACGAAAAAAAGTGGTCATGTCCGTCTCATTTACTTATCACGAATCAAACACAAACTCCTTAACGAAACGAACACGAACTATTCACAAACAACGAGCTTTTTTGACAACCGTAGGTGTAAGTGAGCTAAACCGACCAATGAGCCGGCTCAACCTCGGCTCAATAAGTAGTTCATGACTTGAGATCAATGAGCTAACAAGTCAAGCTCAAACTAAACCAAACCCGACTCATTAAAAAAGTATTAATATAAAACATACTTAAAATATATTAAATTTTAAGAAATTATTAAATTATTTAAAAAAATTATTAATTAATATTTTATATTTTATATTAAATAATTTCTTATTATTTATTTCCTAATTACTCAAAATAATATTTTGTATTTTGCTTTATATTAATTCTATTTTTCCTCAAACATTAATAAAATAAATAGAATCCTGATATCAAATATAGAATTATTTATAATCAGCTTTATTCCAAAATTTTAATAAAAAATATTTGGTATCATGAGAAAATTAGTGAAGAAGATTTTCTCAGAAGCAACAATATCTTGACTCAAGCACCTAACAAACAAACGGTCAGTCACATTTCCTTGGCCGGCTCGGTATCACTTGTTGGTCGATTTCCAGCCAGTGGAAGGCGACCTCCCCGTCGGAATCCACGTTCTGCAAATAAATTCCTCATTTAATAAGTAGGAAAAATCTGTGTCAGGCCAACCTTGATTTTAATTTGCTTGGACAAATATTACAAAAATTAAATTAAATGTATATAAAACACATTAAATTGCTAGAAATATTAAATTATATATATTTGAACCTAATTTTAAAAAAACTTCAATTATTGAAACAAAAATTTGAACCTAATTTTAAAAAGCTTCAAATATTGAAGGTAAGGTTGAGACCTTGTACAATTTAAAACCTAGTTTTATATATTGAGCTCAAACTTGACATTTATAAGAGAAATTAGGACCTTGTTCAAGTAAAGATTAAATGTTTAATATTGGGTTCAAATCTAGTTCAATTTTGAGCCCAAGATTTTCTTTTTGTTTGCATCCTAGGATAACCTAAAATTGCCCATCGAAAGGGTGATGAATGCTCTCAAATATAAATGATGAGAAATATTTGTATTTTAATATACATTCGTTTAAAAAAAAACCCCAAAAAAAAATTTATGAAGGTGAGCCTTTTGTAGTCTCTACACGTGTGACAAACTCATATGCATACGAAGCCTGCAAGGTAACTGAATCATCCCGATAGGAAATTCTGATGTGTCAAAGCACATTCGGGCCAAGAGGGCACAAGACAAATTGTTGTACCCTAAACACGCGACAGGTCGTCGGCAATCAAGTTGTGGGAATGATACCAACGTAGGCAAAAGGACTGACAGGACTCAATAGGGGAAGTCAAAGAAAGGGAGGAGTAATCTCTGGAAGGTAGAGGTAGTCGGGTGAGGGTAACATGAACTCACTATCCCAAGCCACTGAGACCTGAAGTTTACCTAGTCATGAAGATAGTTGACGCAACACATCCAGAGATCCCCGATTAACAGTTCGTGAATTATGTCGTCTCGGGGACCTCAGTAGCCCTAAGGTCAAAGGAACGAAACTCTATCATATGACTATGTAGTGAAGCTCCAAGAAGTGGGGTTGATACCCACCGAGATGGCAAAGATGTCGTAGGAAAAGAGGAGAAAGGAATGTTCAACTACAAAGCTGAAAACACTCTCAACAAAATGACTTACGCCACGTCTAGCTCAGGGAGTCTTCTAACGACCTAAGCGCATTAGACAACCATCTAAGTAAAAATCTATGTTAGTTCAGTCGGGTTGGAGGAGAAAAAACTAGAGCTTCTCCTCGGGACATATAAATTATATAATTATCTATAGCGGTATTTAAATATCGTGAATGTTATTAATATGACTTGGTTATGCCCATGCTATGCAACTCGTTTTAATACTGGACGGAAGAGCTTGCAGAAAAGTAAAAAACAGGTTTTGAAAAATCATGAATCTTTTAATCCTAAATTTTAATTTACCTTGAAATTTTTATTAGTAATTTTGTAGAATATTTACAATTTTAAGGTCCAAAGGGCCTAAGTTGTACTTTTCATAGCATCCCATTTACAACCGAAAGAAATAGGAGAAACAACCCAAGCATGCAAACATGCAAGAAAGTAGTAAAACATACCAAGTAAAATAATAAAAAGGCCAGTGTAGCTGAGTCGGCAACATATCTCAAAAAAGAAAAAAGGTGACCAAACGTCACATAAGTACATGTCTGCTCTTAATTCTAGACATAAATGAGATTTAGAATTAAGTTACGGGAGAATCTACTGCTCTTGGTCCTCGTCATGTGGTTTCGCCCATCTGGCGTCTCAGAACCCATGTATGTACCTTATTTCTAATACAAGACTCTATGACTCTAAAAGTACAGAGGAAAAAGATATAAAATGACTCGACCTGCATGAAAATAATGTTAGCAGGAAAGCCAACAAACATGCAACATATAACAAGTCGTGCATTTTTATTAGGGAAGCTAAATGACACATACAAGCAAAATGTTGGTAGAAAACATCACATCCACCCCTTTAATGATACATGTGTGTGTAAATATATATAGGCACAGCTTCCCATAGAAAAGTACCCTTATATACTACAATGCATATGAAACACACAAACATACAAAAAAGCACAAAAGTGAAGTTTGGCTCGCACAAGAAAATCAATAATGAACGGTAGCTAAAAGTGTCAAAATGATTACCCAACATCTTAAATCCTAGCCTAGCACACCATCTAACGAGAAGTATCCTAACCAATATCTAAGTACACAAGGTAAAGTCTTCAGGTACATATGACTTTGACAGGGTCACCAAACTGGCCCCGTCCTAAAGATCGAAGGGTGTCATCCAAGATGGATTTTAAAAGAGTTGACCTTACATTTTGCTTAGTTTGCTACATGCATAATTTTAAAATTATGATTGATATAATAAGTAGAAAAATATATATTTTTTAAATTTAAAATGAGTCAATAAATGCAGGTCCGTAATATGTAATTTGACACGAGATAATTCCATGGAAACTGTTTTATATTTGTAGGTGGTTTCTTTTATATGAAGTTTATCTGATCTTGGGTGAGACTGAGGTGCCTAATGAATTCTTCATGGAGTTGATGTTCTCTTTCATTGCTAGTGTTGAGCTTGATTATAACCGTCTTCAACTAAATATTGTAATTTGGCGTTCTTAGGTTATGTTCGAGTCCTAATAAGCTTGTTGGGTATCCTTTCTTAGTGATTTTTGAATGCAATCCTTCCTGCTCCTATTGAAACGATATCATTTATTAGCTTCTTTGATATTTTTAGTTGGGCACATTGTTCATTTATGCTGTTAAATTTATTGTATCTCTATTTGTTCCAATTTTCTTTATGCTTTTGTGTTGTAATTGTATTGCAATAGAATTGTTTATTTGTCACTGTTGATGTGTAACACTCTTTTAATAATAGATGAATGCAGCCCTCACTTTAAAGAGCCATTATTCCATAAGGAGCACGTACGCAGTCCGCACGTAGCTCCTCCGATACCCATTCAATACTCTCCCAACACCCATCCAATACTCTCCTAATACCCAATACCTAATAATCAATACCCTGTAAATACCCTCCCAATACTCTTAAAATTTACACCCAACAATGGATACGTGCTCCGATAGAATAATTCGCTCACATTAAAATATATATATATATCAATGGGTTTCTGCGCAACCACGCACCCTCTTCGAAATTATAAATAAGCGGAGCTGCTACGCTGCTTCTACCTCCCACTTCCAGCAAAACCCACCGTATCTCTCCGACCTCCCTACCTCCCAAATCCACCATGAGCCCCAACACCGTCTCCGACGACGATGAGCTCATCTACGACATGCTCTCCATGATGCGAGCTTATCGCAGCGGCCGCGTGGATCGCTTCGAACCCTTCGAATTCCTCCCCCCGTCCGTCGACCCAGTCACCGGCGTCCACTCCGAGGATATCACCCTCAATCCCACCACTGGTCTCTCCGTCCGCTTTTACCGCCCCCAATCCATCTCCCCCAACGATGAGCAGAAGCACCCCATCGTCGTTTTCTACCACGGCGGCGGGTTCTGCGTCCACCGCGCCTCCTCTGCCCCCTACCACAATTATCTCAATTACCTCACCTCCAAAGCCAACATCGTCGCCGTATCCGTCGACTACCGCCTCGCACCCGAACATCCCCTCCCCGTCGCCTATGAAGACTCCTGGGAGGCCCTCCAATGGGTCATCGCGAGCAGGGGAAGTTTGGACGGAGTCATCCTCGCCGGAGATAGCGCAGGGGGGAACATCGTGCACAATTTGGGGATGAGGCTCGGAAGCGAGGGGAAGAAAGTAGACGGTATTGTGCTTTTGAATCCGTATTTTTGGGGGAAGGAGAGGATTGGAGCGGAGCTGGAGGAGAGAAAGGGGTCGATGCTTACATTGAAGGTTGTGGATCCCGCATGGGAGTTTGTGTGTCCGGGGACGGAGGGACCGAATGACCCGAGGGTTAACCCGGTGGCGGAAGGGGCGCCGAGCTTGGAATTGCTGGGTTGTCGGAGAGTGCTGGTGAGCGGTGCGGAGATGGATTTGTTGGTTGATAGAGCCAGAATTTACAGTGAGAAATTGAAGGAGAGTGGGTGGGGAGGGGAGGTGGAGCTTGTGGTATCGGAAGGGGAGGATCATGGATTCTATTTGCTTTATCCTCAGAATGAGAGGGCGGAGGCCTTCATGGATAGGTTCGTTGCTTTCTGCAACAACGTCTAGGTGCGGCTTTGGAGCTGGAGTTAAGTCGGTATGCATCTGAATTTTTTTAGGACATTTTATATTAATAATGTTGTGTAAGGAGTGCCCTTATATACATGAGTCTAATAGTATGCAATAGAAATGATTGTTATTTATCATTTGATGTTAAAGTTTGATTGGTATAAATATAGAAATTGAGTGGTTATAATATTTTAACTTGATTTAAAAATTGCCTTTTCAACACTTAGAAGATATCAGAATGGTTGCTTGTAAGCCCTCAAAAATCCCAATGAATACAGATAGCAATCTTCAACTCTTCAAAGGGAACTTATCACAAGTTGCGTCTCAATAAATACATGTAGGACACCTTATCTTATCCTGACTTACACTATCTCATGTATACTCTAGGTCAGGATATTTTCATGTATTGATAAAAGGTGATTTTTTAATGGTTAGCATGTTTTTTAGGTGAATATATTACTTGGAGATTAAAAAAATTAAATAAATAAACTATGGGTTGTCGCCAAATGCTGGCTAGAAGGTGAATATCACCCACTGGTTGGCATGGCAAGTGAATTAATTGGGCTTAAATGACAGCTTAAAGTCTTCTATATGCCTACCACCTCCCGACTCTTATCTTTTGGGACAATCAGACAATCATCCACATAGCCATCAACCCTTTCTTCCACAAACATACAAAGCACCTAGAAATTGGCTGTCTTTTTCTTTGGAATGAAGTTGAATGTTCATCAGCCTCATGCTACTTCGATCAATTCTCTTAACTTGAAAACATGTTCACCAAAACCGTTATATTCACACATTTATCCTCGCTTTTATCCAAGATAAGTGTTAAACAAATATACTGCTCAGCTTGAGGGAGAGTATCAAGTTATTTGTATTTTAACTCTCTTAGTTTAAGTATATCGGACAGAGCCAGTTATTAATTCTCTTGGTCTATTATATATAGACTTCTTTCTTATGTACAAGATGTGGAAGCTTTTTATGTTATTTTTTTTTTATATCCTTTTTATTTTTCTAGAATCTTACCAAATATAGCCACCCCAACGCTTTTGACCCGTTCGTTGTCTTCAAACAACAATAGTCTCTTAAGGTGTGTTTGAGTTAGTGGCGGCGGTGGCGGCGGTGGCGGTGTGGTGTTGCACTGTGCTTTGTGATGTTTGGCAAAACTGTTTCTTGCTTGTTTTTCCAAAAAACTGTGGTGGGAAGTTGTGTTTTGAAACATGGCATGACTAAGAGCCCGTTTGTTTCGGGCTTTTCTCCGCGGCGCGGGGCGTCGCAGCGGGCTTTGTCTGAATTCCTTCGTTTGGTTGCAGCGGCGCGGCGGAAGCGGAGACGACGCGGGCAACGGCAATATACCCACGGCCCAGCTTCCTCTCGCAGGTTTTTCTCATCCCTACCCCGCGGTTGCCTTCCGTCTCCCTTCTGCCCGCTGATTATCTCCGGTATCTGTGGCCTTTTCTTCTTCCCTATCCACTCAAAACGACCGATCTCAGGTAAAAATCGAGCCATTTTTGTCGATCTACTTGCAGATCTGAGGTATTTTACGTGTTTTATCGTCATCTTCCTTCTCTACTCCCTCCCGTTTTCTCGACATCTTATCCTTGTTTCTTATGTTTACACTTTATGGAATTCGTTTGGATCTGTGAGAGATGGCATGAGATTTTAGGGAGTTTACTGCCTTTACTGTTCTTTGCTGTTTTCTGGAATGAAGTTCCAGCTATCTCCTTGTTCTCTATCCAGCTTATGCTTCTTACACTGACTATGGATTCAATTCTTGTTTGTGGTTTTCCGAGTATCTTCTTAAGGCTTGATCCGTTCGAATTAATTTGAATGTGAAAGAGCTAGAATGGTTTTTTGAGTTATCTTCCACTCTCATTTTTATGCAGTAATGAAAAAATGGAGTTTTATGGCATGCTTTGCATTGATTATTATAATTGAATTAGCTCATTTGGCATGTTGTTGGGCTGATATGGCATTCAGAAATGTTTAGGGGCAGTTGACCTTTCTTCTACCTTGTTGTTTGGGGTTATTTGGCTATATACGATATTTTGAAAATCTGAATTTTATTTGGGTAAATTTTATTTAGCATTGAAAAATCTTTGAGAATGATTTTTGGCATTGAGAAATCCTTGCAAAGTGGCAAAAAAATCCTGCAGTTAGGTTCGAACTTCTTGCAGGTAGTTCTAATGGAGTATATTTTTTTTATATTTTATGTTGAAATGCAAATCCTAGTTCTCCTGCTGCTCTAAACAAATTTTGGAAGAGGTGGGCATCACATTGTTTTCATAGCATGTTCTAGGATTTAAACTCTGTTTACTCGCTTGAGATGGTGTAGGAGTGGCATGCTATTACTCTCCTCTTTTCTTTATGTTCAAAGCAAATGCAAAAATGTTGGAAATATGGCTTTAAGTTCATGCTAGTTCCTCTTGATAAGCATGTTGGGATATGTATCACATGGTTTTACATTTATTCTTATCTAATATGAGATATTAGAAGGCTCATTTGGCTCTTGCAAGCATATGGAGGGTTTGGTTTCCATGCTTTAAGCCTCATTTGTTTCAAAAAAATATATATATGCTAGAGGTGGTGGGGAAAAGGATTCTATGTGTGTTCTTACTTAAAGCATGTACTTGTCTTTTATTTTTGATATATTGGAAGCATGATCTTGAGGCAAAGTTGGCTCCTCTTGTAAGCATGTTAGGATAAAGCTGCTTGCTTACTTTGGCTTGGCATGAGTTATGGAAGGATTTACTTAGCTTTTTAACATGCATGTGGAGCTCATTTCTTGCTCCTTGTAGCTTTGTCTTGATAAGATGCATGTTGTAAAGATCCTAATTGGTTTGGAAGACATTGTAACTTATTTTGATAGCTTGGTTTGGCCCTTCATAAAGCGCTCTCCTCTTTAATTATTTGTTGAAAGATTATTTCATGCTTGGAAGGGTTAAGTTGGAAGAAGGCTTAAATATGCTCTTTTCTTTATTTAAGATGCATGGGGGCTTTGTATTTTGATATGTTAAAAACATGGAAGTATTTGTTTTAGCTTCATGCTTGATTTGATTTGGCTTTATGGTGCCTTTGGAAGGCTTGTTTTAAAGGAGTTTGGGTATTGGCTTTTATGGAAGCTCGAGCTTTGGTTTCATGTTGAGGTTATGCTTTATTCGTTTAAATTTATATCGAGCTTCAAAAGATTTGTTTTTAGCTTCACTTGGAGGCTTGGTTGGCTTGTCCTAGCCCCTACCCGAGAGCCTGCTTTGATATATTATGCTTATTCCCATTTTAATGCTTTAAAAGATGTTTTCATGGCTTGGTTTTATTTCTATGTTTTATTTCTCTCTTTTTCATGTTTTAGCTGCTCCTTCAGCACTTGAGATAAGGGGCTGTTTTGTTTCTGTTTACTGCTGCCTAGCAGCTGTCCCCATGGCACTTTGGGGCTCGTTTTCGATTCTTTTTGCTAGCTTGGTGCTGGGCTTGATCCTAGTCATATGATGGCTCGGGTTGGGGCCTAATCTGGCTCGGTTTGACGTTTTGTTGTTCCTGTTGGTTGCTCCCTATGGCATTTGAATTTGGAGGGGTTTCTTTTTCTATTTTGCTGCACCTGCAGCTGTTCCCCTATCTGGCATTTGGGTTTTCTATCTAAATGAGAATAGGTGATAGTATGGTAGAAATTACTAATTATAATTTAAGATAGATTTGATGCACCATTTGAGAAATGGAAGCACAAAGCAATTGTAATACGGGATATGTGTTTTAAAGGGATTTGAGGGGGATGAATATCATGCTTTATTAATTACAAGATTTGTAAATAATATGTTAATTTTAAAAAAAAAAGAATATTGCTTAAAGAGTTTTCAGTGGTTGTCAATCACTTTGTCATGTTTTGAACAAATTTTGGTTGGGGGGGGGCTTTCTTTTTCTATTTTGCTTTGTTTTGCTGCTACCTAGCAGCTACCTCCACGGTATGTTGGGGCTCGGTTTTGGTTCCTGCTGTTCCTGCAACCTCCATCTTTGCAGCCGTTGAATGGCTCGGGTTTGGGTCTTTATTGGGCTCGGGTTTGTGCTTTGTTTAAGCTATTTGGGGCCTGTTTGTAGTTTATGTAAAGTCCTATGTTGGAGGTGAAGTCCTATGTTTGAGCTGCTTCTGTTGGGGTGAAGCTGTCTCGGTTTGGCCCTTATAATAGTGTTCTATATGTGAAGTCCTATGTTGGAGGTGAAGTCATGTATGAATGAAAGCCTTGTACCTACCTCTTTCATCCTCTAATAAAATTTCCATCCTTCTTTCCCGTGGATGTAGATCATATTGACCGAACCACGTAAAATAATACGTGTTCTTTTATATTTTTTTTTTGCAAATTTTGTTTTTAATTTTATGTTTAGCTTGGATGTGATTAAAGTTTAAAATTGAATGTATTTCGTTTCCACGTTGTTTCAAATGTTAGCCCAGTTATAAATTTCAATATATTTCGTTTCTATATGTGCTCTAGCTTACTATAACATGGCCAGTAAGGGGAAGGAAATTGCTCAACCTGCAACATGGGAAAATGACATAAAATATCTCTTTTGTGATCTATGCATAAAAGAGATAGAGTTGGGAAATAGACCGTCCACATATCTCAATAAAGAAGGTTGGGAAAATGTTGTTAAGGCTTTTAAAGAAGCAACTGGAAGGACGTATGATAGGTCGCAACTTAAAAATAAATGAGATCAGCTGAAAAAGGATTGGAAGACGTGGAAAGATTTGAAAAATGGGTGTATAGGTCTCGGTTGGAATCTAACTACGCGCACCATAGATGCATCTGAAGAGTGGTGGGCACAACGACTTGCGGCAAGTATATAGATGTTTTTTTTTAATAATTTCAAAAGTTATTACAAATCTTGCTTAATTTTAATATATCCACTTTTGTCTCAGGTTGTTCCCACTGCAAATAATTTTAAACTGGCTGGAATTGAACCTGATCTCGACGAAAGCATGGATCGGATGTTCAATGGTATCGTCGCCACTGGCAAGTATGCATGTGCACCCAACGAGGTCGGATTTTCTGAGACCCAGGAGACTGTGGCTGTCAGTCTATCCGATGATTCTCCAGTACTACCTAGCCTTGGACAGACTGAGATGCATTCAACAAATCGATCAAAGCGTCCTCGCTTCGAAGGTAGGAAGAAGAGTGGAGCTGCATCATACAGGGCTGAACTCTCCTACTTGGTCGAATCTTCAAATGTTGCGCCGCATAAAGTGCAGAAATCCTCGGTGAATGATGTGGTTTCAATTTTGGAGGAGGATAAAGACATTGCAACTGATGATGACTTGTATTATTTCGCAGTTGAGCTGCTACAGGATTCGGTACATAGGGACTTCTTCATGGCAATATCTAACAAACGTAGGGTGAAGTACCTACGACATTTTTATTACAGGAGGAACATGTGACTTGGGTTCAAATAGTTGTTTAAATAGCACTGTCCTGCATATTACCACATTAACATTAGAACAAATTTTATGTATGGATACCTTTAATAATAAACCTACCATGGGAGCAAACTGAAATGTCCAGTTAAGCTTATTTAAAGAACATATATCAGCATGAGGCATATAAATGTAAAAAAAGTTGAACAGCTTGTATACAAAAATTTCCTCTTATTTTATTTTGCCTCTAAAATGAAAAAAAAAAATAAATAAAATAATAGCAGAGAACATCCTAATAAGATGATTACTTCCCAATATAAAATATAAGTCCAATTTCAAATAAGGAATGGGATGTATGCACGACAATGCTCCAGAGGATGGCAAACATGCAAACAACTTAAAGGACAGATAAATCTGGTCTGAAAGCATTATATTAGCTGCCTCCCTAAAATTTATTCAAAAGATATGCAAACTTCTAAACTAATGTGATGCCATCAACTCATTATCTCTCAGTAATCCTTGTAAATTTCAGATGGCTTTAATAGAATTTTAATCTTATCTTAGTCATGAATGATTAGAATCAAGAAGCAAGAACTCTCATAATCCTTTACTCAAAACAAATTTGTACGTTTTGGTATGATCATATGAATCCCAAGAGAGCATAATAGCACTCTTTCCAAATATTAACAGCATTTAAGGTCAACCAACAATGTTCTTAATCAAACACAATTCAGAGCTGCCCTTGTTTAAGGAAAACCGAGAATTCAATGCTTGATAGCTTGAAACAGTAAACCAGAGGAAAAGCTAGAGCTTTTGCAAACCAACTAGTGAAAACTGGATGCAGAGATCTATATATATTCCCCATCTCACATTATGAACCAATTTCAATTATTGCTGCAATAACCCTTTTTAATTTCTATCTTCTCCCTTAATTCCAGAATTTTTATAACTGAACTGTAAAGAATGAAAACAGTGCGTGTTCATAAACAATCCATCATGATATCAGAGAAATATAGAAAGCTCTGATTACCTTCTTGCAATCAAAGAAGAAAGAAATTTTGTATCACTAAACCAATAGAAACGGGAATGTCTATTACCTCCAAATCCTTGCAAATGATGATTCAAATCTTATCCACTAGAAGTATAAGAAAGTATTATGAAACAACTATAAGCTTTATCAATTCATGACTGAGGATTGCCATTTTAACCCTTAATTGCTTATCATAAAACGTACTAAAATATCTTAATAACTGACTGAAGAGAAAAGGAGAAAATGAAGAAGAAAGAAGAAGAAGGCTTACTTGCGAAAAGGCCTAAAAGAAAATTCGAGAGCAGCAAACAAAAATTCCTCAGGTTGCACACGAGAAAAATCATCACCCAAATTCTTTCCATAAGGATTATTTATAAGCACAAACAAAGGGTATATACTCACCGTCGGTGAGAATCGGAGAGGTAAATAAGCCCCGACTTACCAAGAAGCCACAGTCGAAATCGAGTACAGGGAGGTTACCTGACTCGTTTGAGCGGGAAAATCCGTTAGGGAAAGGCGACCGGAAGTTATGACCGGCAGTGAATGTCGGTTATGATCGGAGAGAAAGGAGGTGACCGGAAAACCGGCAAGAAGCCTCGTGACGACGGTCGTTACCGAAGAAGAAAGGGGTGAGGTCCGGCTAGGGCAAAGAAAAAAAAACGTGTGCGTGAGTAGGGATAATGAACAGTAATCGTGCCCCGTGAACCGTAGGATTAGGGTAAAAAAATATCTTTATCATATACATAAAAAAATATTTATTTATATTATCGTTTTATTTAAAAATCATCGATTTACGCGTGATTCGAGTCGACTCGAAATCCTATCAAATTATATGTCATTCCCGGCTAAAATCGACGTTCCGGACGCATCGGTGCAGTCCGTTTCGTCATCCGGGGTCGTTCGGACAAGTTCGCAGACTGCCGAGTCAATTTAAATCAGATTTGCGCAACGTGGCAAAAATGAATCTATTTTGACCTGACCGGAGCCACTTATCGAGCAAATTAATGACTGGTCTTCGCCTAAGCGAGAACCATAGTCAAACATACAGAGGATGGCAAAAAGTGAAACGTCGCACGCAGTGGGGTCCACTTATGGCTTTCAAATCCTTATAGGAACTCGACAAGAGTTTCAATACGTCGGCTTTTAATCGACTCAACTAGGTGTCAAGGATTTAGAGCCGTCCATACGAAACTTCGAGGAGCGAGGAGATGACTTGAATTTCTAAATATGGTGGGTCCCAGTCTAATCCTCTAAGAGAGTCCAAAATAGGAAAATCATTGGGCTAGATCTTAGGCTCTAAGAAAAGAGGAAAGAAAGACCTTAAAAATGAGGTCAACAAATGGACCCCCAATAGGTGTGGTGTGCTGTACAAGCACGCCGCGCCTATTGGCGTTGACCGAAATGATCAACCCAATCGCAAATGAATGTTCAAGTAACCATACTTGAAACAAATCAAAGATCGAATTAGAGTTGAAATGAAGTTACGTTCCTGCTGGGGATTAGCAGGTGTACCTTCAATTCAACGACATGAATTTGAATTTCCAAAATGTATGCAAGGAAATGATTCAGAAATATGCATTTGATCAAAGAGAATGTGGCGGGGAAGGGAATAGGACTAAGCCTATCCAAATATGTATTGAAAAGGTAGGAGGGAGTAGGATAAAACCTATCTTAAACAGTATGAATGTATGGTGAGAAAGAATAGGGCTAAGCCTATCCAAAGGGCATGTATAAACAATATGTATAAATATGTATAAATCATATGCATAATTATGTATAAATCATGTGTATGTCGGACTGGAATCGAATATGCGCATCGATCCCGAGGTGAGAACCGGAATACGGGTACTCAGCCTCGAAGTGAGAATCGAAATTTAGGTATCGATCTCGTAAGGATGAGAGTCGAATATATGTACCGACCTCGGAGAAGAGAACCGAAATATCCGTATCGGCCTCGAATGAGAATCGAATATGGGTACCGATCTCGAAGGCGGGAATCGAATATGTGCATCGACCCCGAGATGAGAACCGGAATACGGTACCAGCTTCTGAATGAGAATCGAAATTTAGGTATCGATCTCGAAGGATGAGAGTCGAATATAGGTACCGACCTCGGAGAAGAGAACTCGAAATATCGAGATTGGCCTCGAATGAGAATCGGAATGTGGGTACCGATCTCGAAGGTGGGAATCGAATATGTAATGACCCCGAGATGAGAACCGGAATATGGGTACTGGCTCTCGTAATGAGAATCGAAATTTAGGTATCGATCTCGGAAAAATGAGAGTCGAATTTGGGTATCGACCTCGAATGAGTATGATGTATTGTGTAAATTATGTAGGAATGTGATGATTTGTGTAAAAATATATGGGAATTGTGTAGAGATGTAGTGTTGAATATTGTGAGAATGGTGAAGTCTGTGAAATGCAGATGTATATATATTTGAATTGACAAGAGTATGAAACAAAGCTCATATTATCATTATCTTATTTAAGATTTTGTTATCCCAAAAATACTTTATTAGGTATTTATTTAAATATATATTTTTTTTATTATTTTTTCAAGAATTATTATATTTCTTATTTTACACATCGTTCTTGCTTCTTAGCCTTTTCAAAATTGCGATAAACCAAATTTATTGGTTTTCGACAAACAATCACGATTTCGCTTTTAAACTCGTCAAAAGAAGTCCGATCATATTTGCTTAAAACCGAATATCATATAACAAAGGATGAAATGCTATCACAGTCGAATACCAAACATGAAGAACATCACTCGTCATCATACAAACAATAATCCGTACATATCTATATGTTTCTTCCGCAATATCTTTCGAATGTCAAATCAAATCGTGTATCAATCCGAACGTCCACTATCGTCTATCATGTACTTAACAAGTAGCCGTATAGAGACTAGCCTCACCTTCAACATACATCGGAGAATCTCGGACAGATCCTTCCCATATATAAAGAGGTGTGCCGACTTTAAACAACTTATAGCTCATACTGGCTCGGAGATTCTCTATTTCCGGATCAGATTTATAACGAAATGGTATATTGTCCTCATTCATCCTTCGGAGAGTGATCGAAATCCTCTCGTACGACACACCAGGAATATAATGTTATGCCACATCGGCACCATTTCCTTTTAGGATTAATACCGAGCCCTCTGGTAGAGGAATTTCAACAGGTCCCTAAAATTCTCCGTCTCCAACAATCTGAATTTTTGTACCAAACATAATATTGCATTCATTGACGAACGATACATTACAGAAAGGTCTCTTGAAGTCATGATGGTCAACATGTGGAGGAATACAGTCACCCTCCTTATATATATTTATAATACAACTGTTTGGAATGCAATCGACGGGGAGCACTCGCTGTGCTACCATCCGTCCGATCATCCGTTTTATGAATGATGGTAAGGGATCAACTTCATCATGGCGAATTATGCCGTGAGGATTACCCTCTCCGTCTTTAGCGAAGTTGTAACAAGACCCATACCGTATGGTAATTTGTCCCTTTCCACGTTTCCATTTTCCGGGTTCGTAGTAAGTTCTTCTTCTCGTGCGTCCCGTTTGTCCCATTTGTTGTTCGAGGATAACACAATCCACAATTTCTCTTTGTTCTCGCTCGTAAAATACGTCGGTGTATAATTCTAAGCCTTCCAATATATCGATGTACTTTCCCCGAGTCTTTAAAAATGTTCAAAGTTCTGCTTTCTTACTCTTTGATATTTTTCTAGTTCATGTTCCGGAATAATTTGCAATCTACGAGGCCTGTCCACAAACTGCGGGACGTATGACACAACTTCCATATTCTTTTTCTCGATCTCCTTCTTCTGGAGAGTAGGTTTCGATACAGCCTTCTCTGGCTTTGGTAGGATCACCTCAACGGGCTGATTTGGAATCTTCTCTTTCAACGCGTCTGCCATCCTTTCAACAACAGCCTCATCCTCTCCTTGTTCTTTCATCTGTTCCAACATCTTGTGAATCCGTCGGTTCCGGTTTCTCTTCTGAGTGCGAGTGAGTGTTACCTTACCTTCCAACTGATCATTAGTAGGGATAGCACCAACAAGCTCGCCTTCAGAATTCATCACCATTGAATTAATCTTGTTAGTTGTAGTGTAGTCTGCTTCAAACTCCTTTATTTTCCTCTTCTTTCCGAAAGAATGTTGATCTTTGTTTTTGAATGTTAATATGGGTTTCTGACCACGGAATACTTCCTGATCCACAATCGTCAGAGCCGAGCTTTCATACTCCAAATTCACTTGTTCAAAATCCAAATCAAATTCTATAATTGCTCCCTCTTCAATCTTCTCTTTATTCAGAGCGAAACCAAGTCCATTCTTAAAGACGAAAATCAGCCTTCCTTCTGACATTTTCCTGCACAAACACAGGAAAATGGCCGTATGTCGTGCCGGGCTAAGCAAGAACAATATGTATTAATCTGGAATGTATTTGTTTTAATTTATATTTATATATGTGTGTATATACATATTTTATTTATTTATTTGTAAATATAAGGCTTATTATGAAGATTGAAATTCATATGAAAGGAACGAGAATGATGATCAGATTACGTTTTAGAATATATGAATTCTATTATAGATTGAAAAGAAAAATTTTTTTATTCAACAATCTTATTTCAAATTTAAGTTCGGACCCAGTCACAATTGAGGTGTCAGTGCTTCTAAGAACAAGACTTTATTTAAAAAGTTTGCTCTTTTGAAACATCACGACGCATAATACTTCTTCAAGTAACGCCCATTAATAGGGAGCATAGGTCTTTCCCTCGATGAATCCAATTAACCGGTATGCTCCTCCGCAGTAAACTTTCTCCACCACAAATGGACCTTCCCAAATTGGTTCGAATTTTCCACCTATCTTGCGTGTGCAAGGATAGGTCTCTCGAGAACAAGTACAAGGTCACCAACTTTCGAAAGTCCCGGACGGATCATTTTATCATGTGCTTCGAATCATTTTAGCTTCGATACAATTCCAAATTTTGTTGTGCTAATAATCGTCTCCCCTCCAAATTTTCTAGCTCTTCCGTACGGAGTTTAGCATTTTCTTCAAGTAGTAATTTTATCGGCAACAAGAACTCCGAGAGACGGAAGTTGCACTTCTAAAGGAAGAACGGCTTCGGACCCATACACGAGGGCGTAAGGAGTAGACTGTGTTGGAGTTCTGAACGTTGTTCGGTAGGCCCATAAGGCTTCTAATAACTACTCGTGCCAATTTCTCTTATTTTCATTTAAAGTTTTCTTTAGAATTTGGACGAGAGTCTTATTAAAAGCCTCGGCCAGGCCGTTTGCTCGAGGATAATATATTGTAGAGTAGCGCCAATCTATTCCATGTCTTCTGATAAAATTATTAATTTTTGTATTTTTGAATGCGGACCCATTATCTGAAATTATTCTGCGTGGTACGCCAAAACGATAGACAACTTGATTTTTGAAGAATTGTAACACGTGATACGCTTTCACTTCTTTGAGCGGTACAACCTCTGCCCATTTTGAAAAGTAATCGGTAGCCGCTAAGATAAATCGGTGTCCTTTCGAAGATGGAGGATCTATAGACCCACCACATCCGTGCCCCAACACTCAAACGGCCCACGACGCGACCGTCGGTGGAGCACATTAGGGGGTCGGTGTAAGACCACTCCATGTATCCGACATCGATGGCAACTTTTGGCGATTTTCGTACGATCGGCCATCATCGCAGTGCCAATAAGTATCCTAGCCTTTTGATTTTCATTTTCATTTTAGGACTCGACCGATGAGCGCCACAAAGTTCCGAATGTACCTCCTTTACGATTTCGAGCTTCCGCGCTGTTTAAGCATCTCAGCCACATTTGATCGAAGGATCTTCGATAAAGAACATTATCAATTAAAGCATATGACAATACTCTTTTCTTTATCTGATGAGCTGCTGACTTATCATCTGGTAATTTCAGTAACTGCCGCTACTATTTCTTCTTTATTTAATTTGTTTAACGTATCCGTATCAATTTGAGACAAAACTTGAAGTCCTTAGCATCGTTATTTCAATAGAATCTTCCCGTAGACATGCAAATTCCTTAGCAAGTTTAGCTGTGAGCATCTGCAAGAGCGTTTTCTCCTCTCGGAATTCCGTACGTTGTCACATTAGGAATTTGTTCCAACAACTTCATTGTATAACGGTGATACCGTTCCAACCCAGGCTTCAAAATTTTATATCGGCTAACAACTTGTTGGATTATTAACCGTGAATCTCCATAAATGTTGATATCAGTTATATCCAGGAGTATCGCTAATTGTAATCCTGTTATCAGAGCTTCATATTCTGTCTCATTGTTCGTACACGTCTCTGTTAAATGATAAGCATACCTCAACATTCCTCGTGCTGGTGTAATGAATATCAATCCAATTCCTGCTTTACCGGGTACTATCGTTTGTAGTTCTTTATTCTTTTGTGTTGAAGAGGCTCCATCAAAATACAATTCCCAACGTCGAGTATTGGAATTTTCCAAATTCATTATCTGTTCATCTGGTATATCGTCATTAAGAAGAGAGTCAGCTGGTAACGGATGTACCGCAAGAAAATCTGCTAGAATCTGTCCCTTTATGGCTCGAAGCATAACAAAGGTAATGTCAAATTGTAATAATATCATGGCCCATCTTGCTAACCTTCCGGAAAGCGTCGGTCGAGCTATCAAATATTGCAACGGATTAAACTTTGAAATCAAATTGATCTTGTGAGAGAGCATGTAATGTCGGAGTTTCTGAACCGCGAAAATTAAAGCCAAACAATGCTTCTCAATTGGCGGATACTTTACCTCCGCTGGTATTATACGACGACTTAAGTAATATAGAGCATTCTCTTTACCCTCATCATTGATCTGAGCTAGCAGAGCTCCGAGGAGTCGTTTAAAGCCGCGGTATAAAGTATCAAAGGCTTACCCGGGATCGGGGCCGCTAGTACGGGAGGTGTCATTAGATATTGTTTAATGCTTTCAAATGCATATCGACATTTATCGTCCCAAGTAAACTCGGCATCCTTTTTGGTCAATGCAGAAAAGGTTGACACCTTCCCGACAAATTAGAAATAAAGCGTCTTAGATGTGTCAACTTCCCTCGAAAAGATCGTAATTGCTTTAAGTTCTTAGGGGGTGGCATTTCCAAAATCGCTTTTATTTTCTCCGGATCAATTTCAATCCCACGGTGACGAACAACAAACCCTAAAATTTCCCGAAGTCACACCAAATGCGCACTTCAGAGGATTCATTTTAAGGTTAAATTGTCGTAACCGTTCAAAAACAATTCTCAAATCCTACAGATGATCTTCCTTCTGTTTACTTTTGATAACCAAATCATCCACATAACATTCCACTTGATTGTGAATGAGGTCATCAAAATTTTGGTCATTGCTCGCTGATATGTTGCTCCTGCATTCTTTAACCCAAAAGGCATTACCGTATAGCAGTAAACTCCAATTGGCGTTCTGAAAGCTGTAAATTTTGTATCTTCTGGAGCCATCTTGATCTGATTATAACTGGACGACCCATCCATAAAAGAGAAAATGGCATGAGATGATGCGATATCAACCATCAATTCTAGAATAGGAAGTGGAAATTCATCTTTTGGACATGCCTTATTTAGATCCCTGGAGTCTACACAAATTCGGATTTGACCATTCTTTTTCTTAACCTGTACTATGCTGGCAAGCCATGTAGGATATTGTTCTTCTCGTACGAATTTGGCATCTATCAGCTTTTTGACTTCCTTATGACTTTTTGTTCAATATCCAAGCGCATCCTTCTTGGAGCTTGCTTAACTGGAACTGCAGCAGGATCTAAACCCAATTTATGTACTGCCACATCTGGTGCTAATCCTGGCATTTCATTATAACTCCAAGCAAAGCAATCTTTAAATTCAGTTAACAACTTAATCATGCCTGTAGCTTTTTTTTCATTAAGTAGGGAGCTATTGAAGGTTGGCCTTGGTTCCTCTTCAGTCCCTAAGTTAACCTCTTTTAGCTCATCTACTGTTGATTTAATCTCTTCTTCAAACTCTGGTGGGGCATCATCAATTAGAGAATCTTCATAATTATCCAAAGTCTCCAAACATTCTTCATTTTGCTCATTGGTAACAACTAGGCAAAATTCCACATCATCAACCGGTCCTACCGTGCCGAACCCAAGACCTTGTTTAGAATTGAATGTACGATTGTTATTATTCCAAAGTTTTTCAAAATAATGCGATTGATCTTTTCGACTCATTGCTTAGGTACCATACCACGCTGTGCAAGATTTTGAACACAATGAGAATACCATCCAACGGGCAATTCCATTAATTCTGAAGAAAGATCATTTTCTAGTTTTACATTAGTTTCAGAACTAGAAGATGCAGAGCAACGATGAAACTTTATTGGTTTTCCACCAGAGACTATGTACTTCTTTGACCGTCAAACCCTCAACTTTATGAGTATAAATCGGGGTAAGGGCCATAGTTTGTACATAGCGATTGATCCGATCGTACATCGAACTATGTTCACACTTTTCTTCATCTTCTAAGCTGATTTGGAACCGGGGTCTCCTTTGGTTAATTGTCATTGCAGCTTTCTTAATTTTTTCATCTTCAGAACTGTCTTCCAAACCAATGTTGATAACCGGATTCTTCGGTTCAACAACCCTATCGTTCCTTTCTTGACCTCGTCCCCGGCCTCGACCTCGGATGCGAGTTCTGGAGGAACTCTCACCCTCTCGTTGTAGAGGGGTGATGCGAGATTGTTGAATGGCGCTGAAAAATTATGTCTTTGTATACTTTCCGGATTTTCTGTTATATTTGCAACAACATCTCGAGATAAAACAGTCTTTTTCGGAGGAGTGTAGTAAGCAGCATCTTCATGAATACCTATTTCATGAATAGAAAACGATTGTAAATCCCCTTTTATACAGTATTCTTGTCCTTCCTGACAGTACTTTATACATTGATGTAGTGATGAGGGAACCAATCTGTTTTCGTGAATCCAAGGTCGGCCCAGAAGAGCATTAAATGATGTTTCAGAGTCAATGATATGGAATTTTGCAGTTGTTTTCAATTCACCGATTCTCAACAGTTATCGATCCCAAAGCTCTTTCTCCTTTCTGGTTAAAACCCCTTAACATCATTCTATCAGCGGTCAACTGTCTTGCATCAATATCCAAGTATGCTAGCATTCTCAAGTTCATTATGTTAATGGATGCTCCTGGATCCACTAATACTCTAGATAGCATAGAGTTACCAATGTTGACAGAAATATACAGCGGACGATTATGATCAGCAGTGCCAAGCAATAAATCGTCATCTATAAAAGTTATCTTTGTCTGTTCCCTCAATGAACAAACCTTATCCAGGGAATCACCAGCGAGCTGAGCTAAACAAATATCTAGATCAAGCAAAGCTTTTACCAGAGCTTCTCTCATCTCCTTCGATAATATCAGAGCGTCGTATATACTCAACATCGCTGGTAACTTCCTAAGATGGGCTAGCACATTATAATCCACTTTATTGTTTGCCTTTTCATCTTCTTTTTGGGTGAGCACTTCATCAATTGGTGGAACTGAATTGTCTATTTGTTTTCCTTTATCTTTCGGACCCACCCTCAGGGGTAATATCTTTCCGCTTCTCAAATTTATTTCCGTTATCTCTTCAGAGTCTAGAATTAATTCAGAAATTGTAATCTCAGGAATTGAAGTAGCTGATTCTTTCAATTCTTCTGATGAATCAGAAAATTCCAGCTCTATTGCAATTGGCGATCCTTGAAACTCTAGAATAAGTGTTTCATCTTCCATACAGCAGCTGTCATTATCTGTCTCCTTTTCTGAATCATCATTGCACATGTCAGTGTTCTGTACGATTTGAGAATTGTTATTATGATTGAAATTAGCATCGAGTTAGGTTGGTTATTGTCAATCACATCACCAACGTAAACAACCAAAACGTAGCCGAAATCAAATTTCATAAGTATTACGTGCTCCCGTGGAGCGAAGAAGAAATCATACAAAGTCAACGGTTTGAGAAATTTCTCTCCCAAATCCGTAACAACTAATCTCGGACCAACGACTCTCATTTTTTGAGTTGACTTTTCAATCTTTTCTTCTACAACTTGTTCATTCTTCTCGAGATTTATTTCCTCGCCCCAATCAATAACACCGGCTCAAGAGAGCTCGGATCTCGAATTACAGCTAGTGTTGAAGCATTCTGGAACCGACTCAATATCTTCTTTCAAGATTTAGTCCATACCGTACTCCATCCATCATTGGTCGTATATGGATCAATTGGAACAATAGGATCGACCGAGATTGTATTGATTGAACCCTTTTCAGGTTCTCTCATATACTCTTTCGGGATTGTTATGTTCCCTCTCATGAGATTATTTTCCAACCAATTCTTGAAAACAAAGCAATTTTTTATAGTATGTCCAATCATTCTGTGATATGGGCAGTATAGCGGATGATCTTTCTTATCAACCTCTTCGTGTTTCTTAGGTTCGTGTAATTTGAATTCGCTTTTCGACTCGCATTCCGAAACATCTTGCTAATCGCTTCATCTTTGAAAGAGTATACCCTACTTAATCGTTCCGCTAAAGATAAAGTTGGTCGCTCGTTCATCGGGGGAGGTCTCTGTTGTGAAGACTGTGGATTATACTACTGAAGCAGTTGATGAGTCTGCTGAGGTTGTTCTGTCTTTATCTGTATTGGTTGTTTGCCTTTATCAATAGTTGCAACAGTCACAAATTTCTTCTCAAAAGCTTTCATCGGTTTCTGTTTCTCGATCTTTTCAATAATACCAAGTTATTTCGCTTCTTCTTATAGACTTGCAGCTTTACTGAGCAATTTCTCAAATGTCTTGATCGTAAATCCTTTAAGGCGGATTGCTACCGGTCCATGAATACTCTTCAATAAAATTTCAATTGCATGTTGTTCTCTGAGCCGAGGTTCGCACTTCATGCTCGATTCCTCCATCGCGAATGTATTCCACCAATGTTTCGTTCGATTTTTGTTTCTCAACCACAAGATCACCAACGGTGATATGGTGTCGAGCTCCAAAGAAACCGTTTAACGAAAAGATTTTCTAATTCTCGCGAAAGTTTCGACCGATCCATTCGGTAATTCCGCATACCAATCAAATGCAACACCCGAGAGGCTATTCACAAATTGTCGGAACAATAGTGCATCGTTTCCTCCTGCATTACAGCAACTGGCCCGAAAATGCGCGACATGTTGTCGTGGATTTCCTGTTCCGTCAAAAGTTTTAAACGAAGGTGGTACGAAGCATTTGGGGTATTGAACGACGATCGAATTCTTCAGATAAGGTCTACCCTTCGAATCGACGATCCTCCTTTAGAATGTGCCAAGGCTTCTCTCACCTCGTTGTTCTATTAAACTCTTGATATCCTTTTCGGCATGGTAGCTGGAATGTAATCTTTCATGGGCCGCTCATCATTATTATTGGAAGATTCTTTATTATTATCGGAATCCGAATTATTTCGGTCTGGTTTACCTCAACAGAGCCACTATTAGAGTCCGAGGTCGACTTTGTAAAGTCATAATTGCAGCCCATCATTTCTTCCATCTTTCTTTCCATCCGTTCAATTAATTCATCTTTATCTCGAATAATTCCTCGTAATGTTTCAATAACATTTCCTTCAGCTGGTGCTGGAGCTTCTCGTATATTTGAGGATGCTCTGGTTTCGACCATATTTATTTCAACAAAATCTTCATCCATATAATCCGTCAAATCTTCCTCATCATTGGATTCTTCTTTCCTTTCCTTGCACAACTGCTGAATATCTTCTCTTAACCTTTCCAATTTAACTTCAATTAAGTTCACCTTATCTGTTGAATCTACATGGGGTGTTTGACAACTTACCCCTTCTGCAGCAGTTTCCGGAGTACCAATTATCCTCTCGGGACTAGAATCATTCTTCTTATCATTGACTTTGGGCTTCTCCATAGGTATTGGTTCAATAGCCTTAGGTTGCCACGCCATTTTCTTTAGCGTTGGTGCTTTAAAATCAAATGGCTTATTAAAAGCACTAACACATTTAGAAGTGGTGTGCTCCCTAGTCTGAGAACCGGATACTGTAGTAGACAACCCTTTATTGTTCCTCGGAGTCTCCTTTCGTAACAGAATTTCCTGCGATCTAATTGGAGAAACTATCCTTGGTCCAAGAAGAAATTTTGCAGGTTGGCGTCCTGTGACTTTCTGATGGGTGGTGAAGATATGATCTGTAGAAGCAACTACACGTTTCCCGACGTAACTTAGCAGAAACACGAGGCTGTAATGTCTCTTCCCTTCGATCAAACTTATGATATCGATGACTTGGTTTATCTCCTTTTAAGATTTCAGCTTGTATTTGCAGCGTAACAGCACACCCAACTTTCTTCAATATTTCAGCAACTGAACAACGCTCTCTCTGAGCCAATCTTTCAAAAACACGACGAATTTCAGAGAAAGGAGTAGACTTCTTCTTTCTCTCATTCTGACGACGAGGTGATATCAGTAATGCAGCAGCAATTTTTGAAATGTCTTCTTCAGCGGGGGCAACAGACAAAGGATGAAACCTGCTACCTCTAAGAAGAGGTGAGGTTTCAAGGAGTCCAGTTTCTTCCTCCAAAACTTCCACAGGAACTGTAACTTTAGCGACCTCCAATCTCTTGATTTTAGCTATTTTCCTGTTTCTGTTTCTCCTTTGTGTTCTAGTCAAAGTCACAGACTTAGAACTGGACCCAATTTCAAAAACAGAAGGTAGCGAAGTGAAAAACAAACTTTCTTCAATTACAGGTTCATCAGTCACCAGGACACCCTTTCCTTTTACTGATGTTGAAGTAGCAGCAGACGTAAGAACAACCAAATCAACTGGAGCAGCAGAAACATTCTTGGGGTTGTTAGTGATTCTAGTAATGGACTTCACAAGAGTAACGACAGGATTATTCTCAACTAGTACTCGCTTCAGCGGAGGGAATTCGTCAACAGACCTCAGGTTGAACTCAACAACAGGCTCTACTGACTTGTTTGCCTCAGATTTCACTACTGTGACTGGGATACTTGCAAATTTGATCTCAGCGTCGTCAAACCCTTGACCAAACTTGATCATCGTCTTGTCAGGTAATTGATTCTTATCAACAACAATATCCTTTCCAGTAGCGAAGGAGAAAATCAATTTCGGGGAAGACATTTCTGTCATTGGAAATAAACATCGAGATTAACTGGGCTCCCTTTTTAGGTCTTATCCGAACAAATTATAGAAAGTTTTAATTAATTGACTTATTTAAAATTAAGGCAAAGCAAATACAAAAGGTATAGGATCCAATATGAGATTGAATGACTCATATAAAAGATTAAATTCGCATCGGACTCACTTCGATAAACCGCTACTAACCTTCCACACCTATTGGGGGTCCATCCCACTTTCAAGATTTCAAGATTCTGGAACCTCTCTGTTTAATGATGATTAAACAGTGGCTCCAGAATCAAAAAGAAGTTGACAATACTTGCTCAAGGAAGAAATGAGTGAAGCACATCAACGGAAGAATGATAGTCTGGCCCACTAGGGATATGGGCACACTATCGACGTATGAAGACAAATCCTTATGATCCAAAATGGAAAGAAGAATTAGTCCCCAGCAGAGTCGCCAGAAATTGTCCTGCATATTACCACATTAACATTAGAACAAATTTTATGTATGGAAACCTTTAATAATAAACCTACCATGGGAGCAAACTGAAATGTCCAGTTAAGCTTATTTAAAGAACATATATCAGCATGAGGCATGCAAATGTAAAAAAAGTTGAACAGCTTGTATACAAAAATTTCCTCTTATTTTATTTTGCCTCTAAAATGAAAAAAAATAATAATAATAATAAATAAAATAATAGCAGAGAACATCCTAATAAGATGATTACTTCCCAATATAAAATATAAGTCCAATTTCAAATAAGGAATGGGATGTATGCACGACAATGCTCCAGAGGATGGCAAACATGCAAACAACCTAAAGGACAGAGTAAATCTGGTCCGAAAGCATTATATTAGTCTGTCTCCTAAAATTTATTCAAAAGATATGCAAACTTCTAAACTAATGTGATGCCATCAACTCATTATCTCTCAGTAATCCTTGTAAATTTCAGATGGCTTTAATAGAATTTTAATCTTATCTTAGTCATGAATGATTAGAATCAAGAAGCAAGAACTCTCATAATCCTTTACTCAAAACAAATTTGTACGTTCTGGTATGATCATATGAATCCCAAGAGAGCATAATAGCACTCTTTCCAAATATTAACAGCATTTAAGGTCAACCAACAATGTTCTTAATCAAACACAATTCAGAGCTGTCATTGTTTAAGGAAAACCGAGAATTCAATGCTTGATAGCTTGAAACAAGAAACCGGAGGAAAAGCTAGAGCTTTTGCAAACCAACTAGTGAAAACTGGATGCAGAGATCTATATATATTCCCCATCTCACATTATGAACCAATTTCAATTATTGCTCCAATAACCCTTTTTAATTTCTATCTTCTCCCTTAATTCCAGAATTTTTATAACTGAACTCGTAAAGAATGAAAACAAGTGTGTGTTCATAAACAATCCATCATGATATCGGAGAAATATAGAAAGCTCGATTACCTTCTTGCAATCAAAGAAGAAAGAAATTCTGTATCACTAAACCAATAGAAACGGGAAGGTCTATTACCTCCAAATCCTTGCAAATGATGATTCAAATCTTATCCACTAGAAGTATAAAAAAGTATTATGAAACAACTATAAGCTTTATCAATTCATGACTGAGGATTGCCATTTTAACCCTTAATTGCTTATCATAAAACATACTAAAATATCTTAATAACTCGACTCGAAGAGAAAAGGAGAAAATGAAGAAGAAAGAAGAAGAAGGCTTACTTGCGAAAAGGTCTAAAAGAAAATTCGAGAGCGACAGAACAAAAATTCCTCGGGTTGCACACGAGAAAAATCGTCACCCAAATTCTTTCCATAAGGATTATTTATAGGCACGTACAAAGGGTATATACTCACCGCTCGGTGAGAATCGGAGAGGTAAATAAGCCCCGACTTACCAAGAAGCCACAGCCGAAATCGAGTACGGGAAGGTTACCTGACTCGTTTGAGCGGGAAAATCCGTTAGGGAAAGGCGACCGGAAGTTATGACCGGCAGTGAATGTCGGTTATGATCGGAGAGAAAGGAGGTGACCGGAAAACCGGCAAGAAGCCTCGTGACGACGGTCGTTACCGAAGAAGAAAGGGGCGAGGTCCGGTTAGGGCAAAGAAAAAAAACGCGTGCGTGAGTAGGGATAATGAACAGTAATCGTGCCCCGTGAACCGTAGGATTAGGGTAAAAAATATCTTTATCATATATATATATATATAAATATATTTATTTATATTATCATTTTATTTAAAAATCATCGATTTACGCGCGATTTGAGTCGACTCGAAACCCTATCAAATTATATGTCATTCCCGGCTAAAATCGACGTTCCGGACGCATCGGTGCAGTCCGTTTCATCATCCGGGGTCGTTCGGACAAGTTCGCCGACTTTCGAGTCAATTTAAATCAGATTTGCGCAACGTGGCAAAAATGAATCTATTTTGACCTGACCGGAGCCATTTATCGAGCAAATTAATGACCGGTGTTCGCCTAAGCGAGAACCATAGTCAAACATATTGCTCGTGGCAAAAAGTCAAACGTCGCACGCAGTGGGGTCCACCTATGGCTTTCAAATCCTTATAGGAACTCGACAAGAGTTTCAATACGTCGGCTTTTAATCGACTCAACTAGGTGTCGAGGATTTAGAGCCGTCCATATGAAACTTCGAGGAGCGAGGAGATGGCTTGAATTTCTAAATATGGTGGGTCACAGTCTAATCCTCTAAGAGAGTCCAAAATAGGAAAATCCTAGCGCTAGATCTTAGGCTCTAAGAAAAGAGGAAAGAAAGACCTCAAAAATGAGGTCAACAAGCACATTTGGACAACTATGCATTTGTTCTAAACTTATGATTGTCTGGTTGTTTCTTTGAACGATTTATTTTGTTAACGCAGTTTTCTTTCGTCGTTCCTTTCATATTGTTCTGATAAGTGTTTACATTATGCATGTGACTTGGGATAAATTATACATATGAATTGCTTATTGATTTGGTTTTCTTTTTAAATTCAGAGTAAAATCTAGTATGGATCCTGAGGAACGTCGTCGTAGGAGGAGAAACGCAGCAATAAACTTAGCAATCGACTACTACAACACCTACATTAACCGTCCCCGATGTTACACATCAGCACAAATTGGGGAAAATGGGTTGTGGAGATGTTAGAAGGACATCCAACCAGATTCCACAACATATTGAGAATGAGTCAGGAGGTATTTAAAGATCTCTTAACGGAGCTTGTTGACTCTCATGGACTGCATGGGTCTACGAGGACAACAAATCGGGAGGTATTAGCAATTACTATTTACATACTTTCACGTAACGAGTCGATGCGTTCACGATGGAACGGTTTCAACATTCTTCGTAAATAATTAGTAGTACTTCACAAGCAGGTTCGAATGCTCGCTTAGCCTAGGCAGAGATGTTATCAAGCCACTTGATCCAACATTCGCACAAATACCACGAGAGATTCGTAACGATCCTCGGTACATGCCGTTCTTTAAGGTATTTCATTTACAATTCATTTTTCATTTTTTGAATCAACATACAAATAATGTGCTTAAACATTGTTAGGATCAGTATCGGAGCAATCGATGGAACACATGTCGATGCACGTGTTTCGAACAATGAGAAAGTTGTATTTATCGGCCGAAGTGGAATACCAACACAAAACGTCATGGCGGTATGCGATTTTAACATGTGTTTTACATTTGTCATGCCTGGTTGGGAGGGTAGTGCATATGACAGCAGAATATTTAAAAGTGCAACGAGAAATGAACGCTACTGTTTTCCGCATCCACCAAACGGTATGTGTATTCTAACAAAATTCAATTATGTGATCTTCATACATAAAAAATTACTTACAAATTTTAAACAGGAAAATATTATCTGGTGGATGTCGGTTATCCGATGCAAAGAGGTTATATGAAACCATTCCCGGATACAAGGTATCATATACCGGACTTTGAAAAAGCAAGTAATGTGACACGAACCCCGAAGGAGGTCTTCAACAAACGACATTCTTCCTTAAGAGGCGCGATCGAGAGAACATTCGGTGTTTGGAAGAAAATGGGTTATACCGCGGAACATGCCCTCGTATCCGTTTTCTAAACAAGTGCGTATCGTTATAAGCAACAATGACGCCGCATAATTACATTAGAGCGTCATCCATCGAGATTCGATGTCGATTTCGCAGAGTGTAGAAGTAAATGAAGAAGTAGCCGCACAACCAGCAGTAAAACCAAGTAGGTTCCGTAATCGATGATAGCGAATGCCCTAAAATTCGCACCAAAGACGGCGAAGGTGCTGAAGAGATGGCATCGCTTCGAGAAGAAATAACAAATGAGTTGGTTAATATGACATAGAATTGTATCTCCTTAGCTAGATTTTTGGATCATTTCTATTTTGACTTGTATCGGAGTTTTATTAAATTTTGTGGTATGTAAAAGTAATGTATTTCTTTTAAATTTTGTGGTTTGATGATTATGTTGGTGATGTTTGATGTTTAGTTTAGTTTTTAGTTTAGAAATCGCGCAGATTAGCAATCAAAGTATTTAATTTATATATTCGCTCGCATTTCGTGAAGAAATGAGTTCCACCATGTCGGCTACCTCTCACCAAATTTTATGTCACTGTGGCCTCCAAACATCGCTTTTAACATCACGACAACCGCACAGCTTTCGCCGAAAGTTTTATTGCTGCCCTCGAAACATCTCACATCAATGCGGTTTCTTCCGATGGGCGGACAGTCTACCAGATTCTCAAGAGCCCGATGCTAGAGAGTGGACGGCTTCACTGTAAGATTGTGCGACACGGAGTTACGATGAATCGAAAACTAAAGTCGAACATTATTATCGTGTTAGTTGTCGTTGTAATTGTCTTACACTTCTTTTCACTCGTATCGTTGCTAAGACGTGCTTGAGAGGACACGATGTACATCTGCAGGACTCTATGACTTTTTGGGATATGCAATCGTTATCTTCATGTTTATTGTTTCAAATTATTTGCAATTACATTATTTTAAACTCAAAATTTTAATACTTTTAAATGACATAGATATATTAAAATATGTACATATAAATCAATAAATATTTTTAAACACATCTTTTACTAATTTAAAAATATAAATATATAGATATGAAATAACTTTTAATATATGATCGTTTTTAGCTTTAAATATAAATTTAAATATATAGACATGAAATATGATTGAGTGTTAAAATAAAAAATCAAAATTTTGGCGTTAAACTTTTAAAAATAAAATTTTTATTTATTACTTTCAATATTTAAAACATAAAATTTTTAAAAAAACTTGTATTTACAAAACCTGTATATCATATAAATAAATCGAAAATTTCGAACAATTTTAATAAACAAGGGCGAGCTGTCATTTTTATAGAAAAGTCACTAGCAATTGTTTTCTCCATAATCGCAACTAAACAGACAATTAAATTTCCCAGCAATGTTTCTGCAGTACAGAACATTGAATATCAGAATTGAACAACATGCAATTTAACCAAACAGGCCCTAAGTGTGGTGGCTACAAAGAAGTTGCAATCCAACTTTTTGAAGATGAAAACTAAAAAATTAATAGCCACTACAACTTTTAAAAAATATTTTATTTCACAGTTATTTCTTCAAACAACTGCAGGTGTCCCAAATTGATATTTAAAATACTCACCACGTTTAAATGTTTCATGGCTTCTTTCGTTCTATCAAGCAAAGATTACAAATATTTTAAAGACAATATTATTTTTCAGTTTTGTTTAATTTCTCCTGTGTCTATGAAATCAGAAACAACCAAAATTTTATTGAATTTAAAATCTCGGTTAAAACTCAACTTCATGCAAAAATAAAATTTCTTGAGAGTGATTGGTGGGATAATAACACTCATTCGTTTGGGCGATGACATCTTATCCAAACTTATTCAAAGCTAGTTCGTATATCCAACTTTATTTTCATAAGTCGAACCGCAGATCCCTTACCGTGATCGGCTTCTTTAAAGAATTTAAAACTGGCTTGTTGGATGAGTAGTTGAAACACGCAAACCAAACGGTACAGCGGCGTTTTGGAAACGCCGCCGCACTTATAAGCCAACCCCAAACGGGCCCTAAATATGCCCTTCCATCTCACATTAATTTTTTTAAAAGTTGTTCTTACACACTTCTGACAAAATGGTTAGCATTGTGCCATTGTCACCTCATTTGGACTGACTTTATATCTCGCACAAATAAAATGCTAACCTACCAAATATATGACTTTAGGGGGACAAGGCCACGTTCATTTTTGCTTGTTTGATTAGCAAATTAATGCATTCGATATGAAAAAGGAAAAAACACAAAAAAAGAGATTTTTGAGTTAAAAAATTTGTTTTAATCAAATTTTGTTAAAGATTTCTTACAAATTTAAGAGAAGATTTACATATGTATACACTTTTCAATTCCTATAAATATATAGGGCTGTCAAAATGGTTCGTTGTTCGTGAGCAACACATGTTCGGCTTGTTAAGAAGCTCGTGTTTGGCTCGTTCGCTAAGTTAACGAGCCGAACACGCACAAAGATTTGTTCTTTCATGTTCGGCTCGTCTTAGCTCAAAATATTACTCATCAATTATATATATATATATATATATATTCTTTTTCTGATTAATAGTTTTTTTTTAAAATTTAATTTACAAGTCAACAATGTTTAACAAACAATTAAGAGTATTAATTAAGAAAATAAAATAAAAATTATTAAATTAGATTCAAATGATGTTTTAATATAAACAATAATTTTCAAATCTTGCCCAAATAATTTTTAAATCTTGCTCCAATCATTAACATCTTATGAGTATGTGATTAGGGTTGTCAAAACAACTCTTTGTTCGTGAATGGCTTGTGTTCGGCTTGCTAAGCAAACGAGCCGAACACAAACGCACTTTTTTGTTGAGAAATTTAGGGCAAAGAAACGCAAAAATCGAGACAAATACAGAAGAAAAACATAGAGATTTAACGAGGTTCGGTAAAGATGTCTACATCCTCTGGAGCAAAGCGGCGAATTCACTATTTTAGAGGAATTAGAAATTCGGCTCCATATCCACAGGGTTACACATCTATTTATAGATAAAATCTACAGATAAATTACTAAAACGCCCTCGCTCCCCCTAACTCACTAAATTCCAAGAGATAATCATTTTCATCAGGAGACACTTTTTTATTCCAAGAGACTCCAAATTTCTGGTATACAAGTCATACCTAACATTTTTTAGCTCGAAATATAAATGGGCCGAACACGCGCTGAGCCTGGCTCGCTCGTGTCCGCTCGTTTACACCCCTATATATATCTAGCATTATTATTTTAATTTTTACATGCATAAATCACCTTATCTATAGATAAAAATGTATGCATTTCAATTTTTAAAAATTAAAATAGAGGTGTGTGTATGTGATATTAAATGTTTGAGTGGTATAAATATGAAAAATAAAATTTGGATATTAGATCTGTAAATGAGAGTAACTGAGTGATCTATGTAACAACATCAATTTTATTATGGAACAATGACAACAATAGTCACCACTCAAATATAAATCAAGCACCCAAAGCTAGCTCAATTCCACCTAATAAACTCTACGAATGACCCGAATTTGATCCAATATAATAGTCAACCTCTTAAATAAAAAAATTAAAAAAAAAAACCTTTCTTAATTATCAAGACAAAAGAAATCAAGAAATTATGTAGTTAAAATAAGTGTTTGAATAATTGATGCAACTTTTTTGTACGTCAAAAAAGTGCTAGCACAAAGCTCGAGGAGATCCACGAGTCCAAAAACCCACAAACTGATGACTAAGAAGCCCATTAATTTAATTGCACGTAATCACCCGAACTAAGGATGAAGACAATCAGAGTCAAGAGAATGACAAAAAGAACAATCTGAGCCCAAACTGATCGACTGGAAAAAAATAACTAAGCACTCAAGCTAGCCACCACCGAAAAGCCAAGTGAAGGCATCTATCTACCTCTCAGTAGAACCAACCCGAGGGAAGAATCAGTTTCTTGACAATACCAGTCAACCCACGGATGCCCCCAAGGTCAACAAAATAGAGTCTCACAGTCATCTCGAAGGACTGCCTTGCCAAAGAACTCTGCTTAATAGCCCAGTCTCGTTATGTCGATAGCAGATCCTCATCAGGAATCGAAGATCAATATCTAGACTTGATAAACCAATAAGCAAAGTTTAGCTGTTTGAGCCAGTCTTGTCGGTCTGAAACTAATTATGCCCAACCAATTGGTTGCATCGACTACGTTTAGCCGACCGAACCGGTCGTACCGAGTCAATGTCATGCTAGCCCAACATGCCAAATCATAGGGCAACTGAGCAAACCTTGTATACCCCCACCTAAAGCAAGGGCGGAAATATAATATCATATAATGTACATTCTCTCTTATAAGTAGGGAGATCATAAGAACTAATAGACAAGACGTTTTTCCATTCATTATTGTTCATTTGCTCCCTCCCTCCTATCACACAGGAATCAACAAACATCAACCAATTACCATCATTATTAGCATCTATCTTTACAGCTTCTTAACAAAATATTATAAATAAAAAAACAAATTATGAAGCAGTGAAATGATTTGTTGAAAATATATATAGAGGCTATCTTGATCAACAAGAGCCTTACTGAGTATAAAAGCTTGAACAAACACTGCATATCGCCTCCATATAAATCCTCTGAATACGACCTGCAACGTATGTTACTGCGCTTCATCAAAAATGGAGTTTTGAGACCCCATATACGTATAGAAAGCAAGTAAAAAATGTAAAATGGCAAAATATCATACGTTTGGCTTACTCTAAAATGCTTCTTATAAGAAGCCAATCAATCCCAAGTTATCCATCTTACAAGTAAACTCCACCGCATCACCTTATAAAAGAAAATAATAACTCAATATGTCTCATCTATCAGAACGTTTACAATCGTTGATTCACACATCAGCAACAAGGGTATTATTCCCTGCATTCCTAAGGAACTACCCCCCTGCCTTGAGCGATACCAAAGACCGGGGCTCCACCACTGAGTTTTGCTTCGTCCTTCTTCATACTCTCATCGCTTCGACAGTCACTAAGCAATTTACAGAAGCCAAGTCTTCCACCAATGCAGAGTACTGTGCATTCTCCTTTGCAATTATTCGTGAACATCATGAGGATCTGACATCTTCATAAATTTATAGTCTCAATTATCAAACCAGCAAATCTATTCAGTGACAGCCATCAACAAATTTTCATGGTCCATCTTGCATGGATTTCGAGGCATGACACTAAACTCAATATAATTTTCTGAGTAGGAAACATTCAAATTTTGATTAAAGTCATCCAGAACTCTGATTTCAGCAAACGTACAGTCTAACCGAATGGCTAGGCGAGAAGGTTCAAACAAAACCAAAATTACTCCATTCCGAGTCCAATCAAGCCCTGATCAAGTCATTAAACCACGTTTGAAAGCTTTCTAAACATCATTGGAAACTTAAATAAATTTTGAATATGACATGCTTATAGTGAAATTGAGCGTCTCAACAAGATGACTTCAACAAGTCCAATATTGCTCAATTTTGACATCATTAAAGTACTTAAATGTTTGTTGAACGTTAACTAATTGAGGGAATCTCTCCAGGCCATCCAATCAGAGTTGTTTGAATTCATTCCTTATTTGCAATATTAAATTTATAGATAAAGCCCTACCTCCTTTTTAAAAGGAGGAAGAGTCCTATAGCCACAAGAAGATTAAAGCTTGGAAGAGGAGCTAGAGTTCAACATCACTTTTGCACTGTAGGTCTAGCGAATGCCTTTCACTCCGTTGACTGCATCCACCAACTATGACCAACAACAACGCCTCTGCCTTAGGCAAGATCCAACCACCGACGCCGCCAACTCCGGCCACCATCAGTCGGCAAATATTGATTATCATCGGCCGCTGGCTGCTCTTTGCAGCGAAGTCTCCTGTGAATTCATAATGTGTGTTGTGGAATTCGAGCTTACGATGTGAAACGGTGAAGCACCTCGCAAATGATGTAACAATGCACTCCATATACGGTGTAATGATGCCCTCCGAAGACCGTGTAACAACGCACCCAAGATACGGTGCAATGACATACCTAGATGGCGGTGTAACGACGCACCGCGAATACGGTGTAACAATGCATCCCAAATAAAGTATAACAACACACCCAAGATACGGTGAGACGACACACCTCGATGACAATATAATGATGCACCCAGATATGGTGTAATGATGCCTCTTGAAGAAGGTATAACAGCTCATCTTAGATATGATGCAATGACACACCCCGATGATGATGTAACAAAACACCCACATACGGTGTAAGGACACTTTTAGAAGGCGATATAACAATGCGTTATGAAGACAGTGTAATAACACACCCCATATATGGTGCAATGACACACCCGATGACGGTGTAACAACGTATCTCATATACAGTGTAATGATGTCACCAAAAGATTGTGTAACAACATACCTTGGATATGGTGCAACGACTCACCCAATGACGGTGTAACAATACCGCCACGTGTGATACAAAGACGCTTCTTGAAGACAGAGTAACAATGTGTCCCGGAGAATATTAACAACATATCCCAAGATATGATGCAAAAACACACCCTGATGACGGTGTAACGATGCACCTCAAATACAATGTAGTGATGCCTCTCGTAGACGATGCAATAACACACCCCCGATAAGGTGCAACGGCACACCCCGATTATGGAGTAGTAATAACTCCCACATATGGCGCAACGACACCTCTAAAAGACAGTATAACAATGCACCCCAACGACAGTGATTTTCTTTGAACTCCAAAAGCTCCCTCCTTGCAGCTCCTGACTCCGGCCCTCGTGACCAACAAACTTCATCACGGCTCATCCCTATAACCTACGCAGTCCACAGTTTGTGCTACTCCCGACTCAGGCATCCGTGGCCTATAGATGTGTTCACGGCTTACTACTACTAATATCGTGGTAGACAGCTCGCGTAGCTCTCGTCTCCGACCTCTATTGCCTATGAATGTTATCATAATTAATCATTATCGCTTATGTGACCAACTATAACATACTCTTACATTTTTAGCTTACATACATTATTGCAGTTCCCTTTTATGACTTATATGGCAATCAAATTTATAAGACAAAATTTCAAATAAATAAAGAAGAAAAAAATTAAATAATACATAAGTAAATAAGGGATCGGGCTTAATTATCTTTTTAGTGATAATTAGATAAACTTATAAATTAATATTATGTAAATTCCTAAAAATAAGTACTTAAAAAAAATACTATTTTCAGGGGTGTCTCATGATTTCATCCAATAAATATTAAATTACATAAAAAATTATCTCATATTTCTGAAAACCATCTTATAGGCAAATTTACATACATATTACAGAATTCCTATGTATATATATACATATAACACCAAAACTTCAATGTACAGACACATATATATATATATATATATATATATATATATATATATATATATATATATATATATATATATATATTGTTTCTTTTTTGTTTGTTTTTTTTTTTTTGGGTTAAAATAGAGGTATTTAGTATGTAATATGAAAAGTTTGATGGATATAAATATTGATACACAATCAACAGTTCTCTGTCATCCCACACAAGTCTTGAAACATGACATAAGAGTTGACTTTTTTAGCAAAAAAGTATTCAAACAACGATTAAAAGTCATTCAGAACTTTGATTTCAACAAAGTAAACAATCAAATTGACCGGCTTAGCAGAAGAACCCAATATTATCAAAATTGATCAAATCCAAAACAAATCAAGCACAGATTAAACCATAAAACCTTTTCTGGAAGTTCCCTGGACACATTTGTAAGTCCAGCGAACGCCAATTTTGACCAGTCTATAGCGGAATTGAGCGTATTGACAAGACAAATCCAACAAGATCAATATCACTCAATTCTGACATCATTAAGGTACTCAAATGCTCATCAAATGTCATCAAATCAAGAGAATCTTTTTAAACCGACTGATCAAAATGTTTCATATTTCTGCATTAATTGCACCTTGAACTCTATAAATATAGCACACCTCTCTCATGAGGGGAGGGGAGAAGAGCTTGAGACTTGAGAAATAACTTGAAACCTCAAGAATAAATTGAAGTCCAACACCACTTCTGGCTCCGTCGACCACCACCAACCGTCGTCGATCACCACTGACCACCGTTAACCACTATTGACCGTCGTCGACCACAGTCTACCGCCGTCGAGAACCCCCAACTGTCATCGAACACTCTTGCCGCCATCGACCAATATCAACCGTCATCAACCACCGCTGATTGTCGTCAACCATCACTAATCTTTGCCGACCACCGTCTTTCACCGCCAACCACCATCGACCACCACCGATCAGTGCCATCTAATCGCTTATCGATCATCGTCATTCAACATCGTATACTGGTAAAGCCCAAGTAACATTTCTCACCTGTGGGACAAGTGATTACAATTGTAATCATCTTTTATAGTAAACTATTAAATTGTGTCAAGCTCCGTGCTGTTTTTCTTTTCGAATTTTTATATTACTTCTAATGTTATTATTAATTAATTTATTTATCTTTTCTAAGTATGTGATCAAACTTTATACAATACTAAGAGGATAATCTAGAAAAATAAAATTGAATTGTTCCACGCGGATATAACTAGTAGTTGGATGGTCGATGTCAAAAAGCCCATATTTATAATATTCTTATTGCTTGAGATCTGCATCACCGCTTTTAATTCGACGAAGCTTTCTGCACCATAAATGTCCCCATTTAAATATAGTATTCCGATTGGTTCAGGTCGGCTAGACAGGCTTTAAAGCTCAAATATCATCTGCCCGCTGCATCTAATCTCATCCACTCAATTCTACCAACGCCACCATGAGCTCCTCCGCGTCATCCTCTCCCCCCGCTGACGCCGACGAAATCATCTTTCAATTGCCCGACGCCATCCGCCTTTACCGGAGCGGCCGCGTGGAGCGCATCTACCCCGACGAGCTCGTCCCCCCGTCCCTCGATCAACCAACCGGCGTCCAATCTAAAGACGTCACCATCAACCCAACCACCGGCCTCTCTGCCCGCCTCTACCTCCCGCCCTCCTCTGCCACAACCGCAAAAAAGCTCCCTGTTCTCCTCTCCATCCACGGCGGCGGCTTCTGCCTCGTACGCGCCGCCTCCGCCATCTACCACCGCTACCTCAACTCCCTCACCGCTAGGGCCGGAATCCTCACCGTCTCGGTTGACTACCGCCTCGCGCCAGAGAACCCTCTCCCCGCCGCCTACGATGACTGCTGGGAGGCGTTCAAATGGGTTTTTGCCGCCTCAGATCCTTGGCTGTCTGAATTTGGCGATTTGGACAACGTATTCGTCGCTGGGGAAAGCGCTGGGGCGAACTTAGTGCACGACGTGGGTATGAGGCTTGGGAGAGAGGGGAAGAAGGTGGAAGGGCTGGTGCTGATGCACCCTTTCTTTTGGGGGAAGGATAGGATTGGAAATGAAGGGATAGAAAGCGGGAAAGGGGAAGTCTTGAAGGCGAAGGATGCCGATGCGCTGTGGCTGACCGTATGTCCAGACACGACGGGGCTTGACGATCCAAGGATCAATCCGGCGGCTGAGGGTGCGCCGAGCCTGGCGACGTTGGGGAGCCGGCGAGTGTTGGTGGGCGTCGCGGAGCTGGATATATTGAGGGAAAGGGGGAGGCTTTACTACCAGAAGTTGAAGGAGAGCGGGTGGGAAGGGGAAGCAGAGTTTTTGGAGTCGGAGGGTGAAGAACATTGTTTTTACTTTATGAAGCCTGAGAGCTCCAAGGCGGAGGAGATCATGGAGCGCATCGTCAACTTCTTCAACAAATCCTAAACCATCATTGTCTTTTACAGTTTGCAAAATAAAAGTACACTAAATTACTGTCTCTTCTTAGTTTACTGTTTGAGAGCATAAGGATTCTGAGCTAGCTCATGGTCTTCTCGCCAATTCATGTTTGAATCTCTTTTGATTGTATGATTATAATATATTTGAGTTAATGGTACTGTATTCTTGTTCCATTTTGAGTGTTTTGAATCGATATTTTGTGCACATCTAGATACAAATTTTTGGGTGAAAGTTTGATTCAGATCTATTCATCAAACTGATCGGTCTTTTCTGTGAAACCTGTTCAGACCATTGATATCAGTGATAAACATTACATTCTTTGAAGGAGATCTTGGAGCAGTTTGATTTTGATCTGCTTCCAGATGCTGTAATCTTGGTTATTGATAGCAAGATCATTGATATCCAGTGATGTATTGTGGACGACAAACTATTAGCTTGAAAGAGTTTCACCAATTCTGCGCTCTAAATTGAGCAGATCTTAGCCGTGAGCTGTGTTGATGCCATGGATTTCATATTTGTATAGCCTAAAAATATGACCCGTCTGAACAAAGATAGTAGCTATGATTGGTAGAAGCCCCGCAACCGGCCAGCTATTGGGTCGGCCACCACCTCCCGACTACCTTGGCCGACCAACCAACTGCCCGGCCAGCCACCCCAGTCAACTGGCCACCATGACCTTCACCTTCAGAGATATAATAAACATGAAATCTCATATTATATTTATGTTTCCTTAACCTTGTAAAGATTCATAGGATTTAATTTTCCTATAAACCATTGCAAAGATCTAGTGAAAAATTTTTTATTATATTAAATATCTTTGTTTTAACTTAGTTGTGCTTCTAGTCTTCTGAAGTCCAATATCACAACATATTTTAACAAATTAAATAATTGGTTTTAAACTATAAATGATGATTGAACAGTTAAAAAATTATGTTATACGTTCAAATACTTAAGAATCTAACATGGGTTCACTCAGCTCTTTTAAACCAAACCAAATAAGATTAGCGCTTAATTAATTCTTACTCATGAGTGAACGAGAAAATTTGATATCCATTAAAATTAAAGCGAATATCTTGGTGTCATAAAAAAACTTTGCATAAAATGCGTATTTAATTTCTGCAAATACAGTGATTAAGTTCATTTTTTTTTTTTTGGTGACAGTTACATAAAATTTTAAATTAATGTCGTACAACTTTCTAAAATTAGTATGATTCCGTTCTATAAATAGTTAATTACTTAAAAATATATTATATATACAATAATCCGATTCGTTGACATCGGTTGGACCTCCTTACTGAGCGGAAGCTTTCTGCATCTCCACCTTCTATATATAATGTCCTTCATTCCCGACTACCAACACAGCCATGATCTCCTCGACGTCACCCTCTCCCCTCGTTGACGCCGACGGAATCATCTTTGAAATTCCCGACTCCATCTGCATTTACCGGAGCGGCCGCGTGGAGCGCTTCGACACCGACGAGCTCGTACCCCCGTCCCTCGACCGACCAACCGGCGTCCAATCCAAAGACGTCCCCATCAACCCCACCACCGGCCTCTCCGCCCGACTCTACCTCCCGCCGTCGTCTTCCATAACACCAAAAAAGCTCCCTGTTCTCCTCTCCATCCACGGCGGCGGCTTCTGCCTCGTACGCTCCTCCTGCTCCCGCTACCACGCCCACCTCAACTCCCTCACCGCCAAAGCCGGAATACTCGCCGTTTCTGTCGATTACCGCCTTGCGCCTGAGAACCCTCTCCCCGTCGCCTACGATGACTGCTGGGAGGCTCTCGAATGGGTTTTCGCCGCCTCCGATCCTTGGCTGTCTGAATTTGGCGATCTGGACATCATTTTCGTTGCAGGGGATAGTGCTGGGGCGAACATAGTGCACAACGTGGGAATGAGGCTTGGGAGGGAGGGGAAGGAGGTGGAAGGACTGGTGATGGTTCATCCTTTCTTTTGGGGAAAGGATAGGATTGGGAATGAAGGGATGGGAGAAACGGGGAAAGGGGAATGTTTGAAGGTAAAAGACGCCGATGCTCTGTGGCCGATCGTGTGTCCAGAGACGACGGGGCTTGATGACCCAAGGATCAATCCGGTAGCCGTGGGTGCGCCGAGCCTGGCGGCGTTGGGTTGCCGGCGAGTGTTGGTGTGCGTAACAGAGCTGGATTTGTTGAGGGACAGGGGGAGGCTTTACTACCAGAGGTTGAAGGAGAGCGGGTGGGAAGGGGAAGCAGAGTTCTTTGAGTCGGAGGGTGAGGATCATTGTTTTTACTTTACGAAGCCTGAGAGCTCCAAGGCGGAGGAGATCATGCAGCGGCTCGTCAACTTTGTCAACAAATCCTAACCTTCAACGTCTCTTACAGTTTGCATGATAATGGTACCTTTGTAATATCTGAAATTTGGGAAATTTGCATACATACCACCCAATTCTTAAGTATTTATTTAAAAAATTTGATATTTGCATGTGTAGCACGTTGGTGTTATTTGTAAATATATGAGTGAAAATGTGTACCCATTGGTAATATTCGAATTGTACTGTCACCATTGCTTATTTATTTTTATATTATAAAGGAAGTTTAACGTGTGTATCAATCAATTCTGAGGTATATACATATATAGCACAAAAAATTCAAATTTTATGTATATGTTATGTTATATAAGCATGAAAATGTGTGCTTCACAATTTAGGGTCCGTTTGATTCGGACTTTTTGCTGCGGCGCGACACCTCGCAGCGGAGTTTCCTCACCGCGGGCAAGGTTTTCGTTCCGAATTTGCGGCACCTCGCAGCGCAATTCCCTCACCGCGGGCTGCGGGATAAACCCCTCGGCCTCAGATTTCTCTCCGCTGCAGCGACCTTTTTCCTATTGTTGCCCTTGCCCTTCGCACGAACTCGAGCGGCTCTCCCCTTACGCCCTAGAAGTTCTCTCGAGCCTCCTGCGCCTCCTCTTTCTCGACCGATCTCGTTACTTTGAAGGTAACCGTAATGCCCCTCTTCTTCTTCCTGGCATGTATTGATGAATCTACCTCCTGCCACTTCTTCCTCTCCTCTGAATCGAGATAAATTTTTACAAATGGGGTTTCTCTCGAGCCTCCCGCGCCTCCTCTTTCTCGACCTATCTCGATCGATCTCATTACAAATGGTTTTTTTTGTTTTGATTTTGGACTGCATTTTGTTGGGAGATTAGCTTATCTCTTCTTTGAACCACACAATGCTAATCTCTTTTTTGAATATATAACTGCTACATATGGATTCTTGAGGTCATTACAAATGGCTTCTTATGCTGATATAGTTGGAATGGGGCTGGGCTTAGTGAGGGTTGTGAAAATTTTGGTCTTTCCTCAAACATGTCATGATTTTTTTGAAGGTAGAGGGGATTCTAACATCATCAAAAAACCATTAGGATGAATGGCAAACCAGCTCTCATTTTCTCTAATGTTGAAGTGTCTAATCTGGCTAAGAAGTGCAAATTTACTCTCATTGGAAAGTTTCGGTTGGGGCATCCTAGCAAGGAAACTTTTAGAATGGTTTTTGAAAAATTTAAGGTATTGGGAGAATGAAAGGTTGGTCTATTTGAGACCCAACGCTCCTTTAGGCTTCATCAAAACTTGAGACCCAACATTGTGGTGCATTTAGATTATACTGGTTTTATGGTTTTCTTTTGCTTAGTAATCAAACTGTTTGTTGGTCAATTCTAATAAATTCCTCTACGTCATGTGGAATTGGTTTTGATGAATGCCTGAAGGTTTTAATTAAGAAGATTTGTACCACATGAATGTTTGAAAATACAGGCCAATTCAGATTATTTCTTTTTTCATCTCCCCAAATAGCCTGGCTTTATAAAAAATGTGTGGATCTTCAATTAATATTCTAACATTGTATTTTCAACCATAATGATTTTCGGTGATCTTAATGTTATTAATTGTTTCTCAACATTTTGAGATTTTGCAGCAATCGCAATAAAGTTCTTGTTTTTTTTTACTGCAATAATGGAGAGCATTGTATTTTCTATTTCTTTAGGAGTTTGTAATTTCATGTTTTTTGTGATTCTGTTTCTATAGGAATTTGGCGTTATGAATCACATATGAGATGGAATTGTTATGGATCACATATGATTCTGTTTCACTCTTTTGGTTGCTGGTAACCTCCTCCCTTCTCTTCTCCTTTATGTGGCCTTACTCGGTTTGGCATTACTGTGCCTTGTGCTTTTCCTTTTCTCTACTTGGTTGTTAGGCTATGGAGCCTGTGTGTCGTGGGCTTCCTGTTGGCTTGTAGGAATGCTACTGTTTCATTTCCTCTTTTGTGTTTCCCTTCTCCTCTCCTTAACAGTAGCATGTTTTTTTTTTTTTCTAAAAAAAAAGGAATGAAAAAAGAAGTGAAAGGGTGCTTTGCTCTTTTAAGCTTGATGCGTTTCATATGGAGGCTTCAAAGAGATGCTTGGATTTACTTTCCTTTAAATTTGGCATGTCACATTTAAAGATTTAAGTTGGGCATTTTAGTGTTTTAATAAAAAACATATGCTTTGTCACATTGTCAGAGTTGATGATCCATATGTCATAATTTTGGATTTGGCATAAGGAGAAATGACATTAATTCCATTTGAGAAGCTGGAATGTTTTTTTTTTTTTCTGTTTTGCTGTCAGTTTAGACTTCTATCATAAAGTTTATTCGTTCTATATTTGTTTTAAGGGATTGGGATATTCATGCTTAAGGGACATTGTCGATTCCGATTGTGATGGGAATGTGCTTGAAAATCTTACAACCTGTACAGAAATCTGTTATCAAGAATCCCTGTGCAATGTGCTTGTTGCCTGTGCAATGTGTTTGCAATGTGCTGTGCAAGTGTCAACATACTTACAAGAATAGTAATTTATTTTAAAGGTGTACATATTAGTAATGTTTTATATTATCATCTTTAAAGGTATACTTAATTTTTGAATTAGCTGTACTTATCCAATTCAGAGTTGATATTCGGTACGTTGTTTCTTCATAGAGGTTGATTTTTGAATTGGCTGTTCTTGTCCAATTCAAAGTTGATATTCGACGGTTGCTTTTTGAATTGGTTGTACTTCATAGAGGTCGTCCCCATCCTTTGCTTTAACTCAATGAAAGCATGTATTCAAGTGATATTTGGTATTCTGTATGATGAAATTGGAAGCCTGTTTCTTAATTGGAAGCCTGCATTTTCAAGTGATATTGGCTATACTTCATAGAGGTCGTCCCCCTCCTTTAACTTATACATAACTATCTGCTTTAACTTGAATTGGCTGTACTTCATAGAGTTCGTCCCCCTCCTTTGCTTTAACTCATTGAAAGCATGTATTCAAGTGATATTTGGTAGTCTGTATGATGGAATTTGAAGCTTGTTTCTTAATTGGAAGCCTGTATTTTCAAGTCTATGTTAAAGTGCTATGTACATGTTCTCTATTTCAGCAATAAAGAAATATCATTTCTTTCCCGTGGATGTAAGTCAGTATGACCAAACCACGTAAATTGTTCTCTTTTATGTCCTTACCTGTATTATTGGGTTAATTTTAATTGATATCTGTCATTATGAGTAAAGATATCGCTAATATTTCTCATATTCATAGTATGTCTAATAAGAACAAAGAAGTTGTCACTCCTGCACTTTGGGAGAAGGACATAAAAATAATATTCTGCGATCTGTGCATAACGGAAGTCGAAAAGGGGAATATGCCAAATTCTTTTTTCAGCAAAGAAGGCTGGCAAAACATTGTTACAAATTTTAGGGAGGTCACAGGCAGGGATTATGACAGGCTACAACTAAAAAATAAATGGGACCAACTCAAGAAAGAGTGGAAACTTTGGAAGGATTTAAAACAAGGATCGACTGGCTTGGGCTGGGATTCGTTGAAGCGAACAATTGCTGCTTCAGAAGCATGGTGGACTGAAAGGCTTGCGATAAGATATTATTCAATTAATATTTGTAATGTTAATCTTTTTTTTTTGCCTTCTAATAAAATTTCCTTATATTTTACATATTTTTCTTGCTGCGAAAAATTTCAAATCAGCTGGGATAGAACCAGAATTGGAGGACAAGCTCGACAGGATGTTTAGTGGGGTGGTAGCTACAGGGAAATATGCAGCTGCCCCTAGCCAGACAATTTTTGAAGCTACCCCTGAACATGTGGTCGTTGAACCCTATCCTGACACAAGGTATCATATTCCAGATTTCGAGAGAGATAGTAATCGTACAAGAAGTAGAAAAGAGGTGTTTAATAAAAGACATTCATCCTTGCGAGGCGTAATTGAGAGGACATTTGGAGTTTGGAAGAAGAAATGGGTCATACTTCGAGATATGTCACCTTATTTGTTTCCCAAACAGGTGCAGATAGTGTTAGCAACTATGGCCCTACAATTATATTAGGCGGCATCCAACTCGAGCTGATGTAGATTTCGAGCGTGTCGAGCTAAATGATGAGGTAGTTACAGTTGAAGGTTATGATGACCACATTGGCCAATCTCTGGCACGGGAGGAGAACGATAGTGCAGCAATTTGCACAAAAGATGGGGAGGGTGCGAACGAAATGGCAGCCCTTCAAGAAGAGATTACTCGCTCATTAGTTGTAGAGTGATTCTGTTGACCAGTGCTATGTTTGTCTTTTACACTCTGTTGAGCATTTTCCTTCACATTAACTGATCTGTAAGAGTAATGTTTGTCTTCTGTCTAAGCTTCGATTATTATCATTTTGTTTGAGCATTTGATACTCAAATTAATTCAGTTGTATATCTGCTTGCATTTCAGGTAGAGATGAACTCCAGCATGTCGGCTACCTCTCGCCGAGTGCTATGTCACTGTGGCCTCCAGACATCTCTTTTGGCATCACGACAGTCGCACAGCTTTCGCCGAAAGTTTTATGTTTGTCCTCGGAACATTCCAGAGCAGTGCGATTTCTTTCGATGGGCAGACAGTTTACCGAATTCTTAGGAGTTCGATGCTAGGGAGTGGACGGCTTCACCAGAAGACGGTGTGACACGGGAGCTACAACAACTCAAAACTAAAGTGAACATTATTATATTGTTGGTTGTTGTTGTAATAGTCCTACAGTTTTTTTTCACTATACTGCTACTAGCACGTGCTTGAGAGGACTCTATGTTCACCTGTAGAACTTTATGACTTTTTTTAGATATGTAATCATTATCTTGATCTTTTGCCGTTTCAAATCTTGTGCAAATAGATGATTTAAAACTCAATAATTTTTAATACTCTTAATATATATAGATATATAAAAATATGTAAATAAAGACATACTTTTATAGATATAAAAAATTTTAATACTTTTAAAATATATAGAAATATAAAAATAAGAAGATATACAGCTTATAAATATTTTATTTTATTAATTTGAACAATATATTTAACAATAAATGACACTTAAATTTTTAAAAATAAAATTTATATTTATTAGTTTGAATATTTAAAATATAATTTTTTTTTTTTAAATTGCATTTCCAAATTCTGTATATCATATAAATAAATCGAAATTTTCAAACAGTTTTAATAAACACTAAGCAGCTCTGGTCATTTTTCGCCACGCAATTGTTTTCCCACAATTACTAACCAAACGAAGCTAGCTTTCCTCAGTACATATTGCCTCAGCATACTGCATTGCTTCAGCACTGCTTCCTCAGGTAGCGATAATTTACTGCAGAACTGAAAAGTGCAGACTGAACCAAACAGACCCTTAGAAGTTAAAATAATAATGTTTTGTGTGTGATATGAAAGATTTATGTGGTATAAAGATAATAAGCAAAATTTGTGTTAGCTTTATAAATACATAGAATTCAGGCGGTATTTATGTAATGCCTCTATTATAAAGAGTATGTGAGATTTAGGCTCCATATGGCTCATATATCAGATAAGAAACATAGTGAGCTAGCAAAGCGGTGCAAGCTAACAAAGCGGTGCGAGCAAGCGGAGTAGAGCGGAATCATTTGTTCAATCCGGGAAAGTTATGTTATGTGAGTTGGGGGTGCGGGGCAATGGCCCATACGGTACGATACAGGGGTAATTTTGTATTACTTATTATACGCCAAGGCTATATATATATATATATATATATATATATATATATATATATATATATATATATATATATATATATATATATATATATATATATATTGTATTGTAACCCTAAGGAAATTCTGTACTATTTTTCTTAAATTGAAAGGGAGGACGTCGCTTTGCTCCCGAGGACTAGGTATCTTTGCCAAACCTCGTTAAATCACTATGTTTTTTTCTGGATTTGTGTCGATTCTTATATTTCTTTTTCCCTAAAATTCTCAACAGTTTGGGGCAACTTTTTAACAGTGGCGACGTTTTGAAAAGTCGTCTAATGATTTGGAAACTAGCTTTTGATTAGCTTATCTAAAAACGCTATTGATTTTTTACGCTAAACGCGGAGCACGGGCCGAATACAGTGGTCCGCGTTTCTAGATAAACGACTTATTTGGATAAGCACAAACTGCCCCAAACACACTCTTATATTTGATAGTTAGCCTTTACTTGTTAATAATATATGATTAGTTGATAATACAAAGATAAAAAAAAATATTTATGTTTTTTAAATGGACAATAACAAATGTGGTATTTTATTTCAGCTTGATAAAATAATACATTTATCCAATTATTAACTAATGCACTTAGAATAAATTTTACATAATCAATTTTATATTTATAGATCTCTCAGTGAGAGGTGATGCAAGTATTTGATTGCAAACTTCATAAAAATAGGGTGAAGTTGAGGTTGCTTGCATTGATTTCCATTGTAGGAAGATGCATGAGCCTCCTTTCTAAATTGGTGAGACCATTGCAACTAATTCTTGCTAGGGAAACTCAACAAGCTTTCTAGTACTAATAATAAAAATATACATATATTATTATTGATTATTATGTAAATAAAATTTTAGTTTTATTTTATGAAAATCAAGTTGGAAGTATTTCATAATTATTATCAATTTAAAATCTAAATTGAACATTATTGCAAGCTAATTTTTTTTGTTTTCTGTCTCAATTAAGTATGCCCCCAGATACACCCAAATCGGACATTTTTTTATCAATGAGAAGAGACGAAAGAATAAAGACCTTCTACATGAATCCCTTTCAAAAGAAAAAAAAAGTTAAAGCATTAGTTGCAATGATTCCACCATTTTAGAAAGATGTCTTAGTGACCTGGCCTCGCTTGGCCTGTCGAGAGAAAACCTAGGACCGCGTGTTCAGGCATCCAATCCACATGTCGGGAAGACTATGTGACTCAGACGAACAAAGGGTAGATCACTTCTGAAGAATCCATCTAACCAGGTTTGCTTAGACAAATATGTCGCTTCCAGGCTCGAATAGATCAAGAAAGTGAGATGGATCCCCCATTTCTATGGCGGTTGATGTTGAGCTTCAGCAAGTAGCCTCACCTTGAGGGCCGCCCGGACCAACTGCAGCCCAGCTTAACGACCGCCTAATCTCTCAGCCGCCCGACTTGAGTCCCGCCCATATCAATAACCGCCAGGTCACATCTATGAGTCCCACGGGCCATATTTATGTAGTGACTGAAAAAACCCTGTCGTTTCAACTTGCTTTAGGGGTATAGTCCGTAATTAAATGATAAATAATAATTTGTTATAATAAATATGAAGTCCATATCACGAAGAAAGATCGCACAAATTTACTCGAATTCAGCAATACAGAATAAATGAGATTAGCAACTTCTACTCGTATGTAATGAAAAAGATAACCTATTATTATATTCATAATTCGTTAAATATCCTCTGCGTCATTCAATAAATTGATCTATTCTATTACCACCCCGGATCCCCTGAAATCCAATCCTCCTCCCAAACTTTCGACGCCACCATGAACTCCTCCTCCTCCTCCACCACCACCACCACCACCACCTCCTCCTCCGCCACTGACACCCACGACATCATGTTTGAATTCCCCGGAGCCATCCGAGTTTACCAGAGCGGCCGCGTGGAGCGATTATACCCAGACGAGCTCGTTCCCCCTTCAGCCGATACAGTAACATGCGTCCAATCCAAAGATGTCACCATTAACCCCACCACCGGCCTCTCCGCTCGCCTCTACCTCCCACTTTCCGCCACCACAATCCCCAAAAAGATCCCTATCGTCATCTCCATCCACGGCGGCGGCTTCTGCCTCATGCACTCTTCCTCTTCCATCTACCATAACTACATGAACGCCCTCACCGCTAAAGCCGGCGTTCTCTCCGTCTCAATAGATTACCGCCTCGCGCCGGAGAACCCTCTCCCCGCCGCCTACGACGACTGCTGGGAGGTGCTGCTGTGGGTTTTCGCGGCCATCGATCCTTGGATTTCGAAATTGGGCGATTTGGAGAAAGTATTCATTTCCGGCGAAAGCTCGGGTGGGAACATAGTGCATAACTTGGGAATGAGGCTTGGGAGGGAGAGAAAGAAGGTGGAGGGGCTGGTGATGGTGCTGCCCCTGTTTTGGGGGAAGGATAGGATCGGAGATGAAGGGGCGGAGAGCGGTAAGGTGAGAATCCTGAAGGCGGAGAACGTCGATCAACTCTGGCCGCTTGTATGTCCGGAGACAACCGGGCTTGACGACCCGCGACTCAATCCGGTGGCGGAGGGTGCGCCGAGCCTGGCGACTCTGGGCTGCCGGCGAGTGTTTGTGGGGGTTGCGGAGCTGGATTTGTTGAGGGATAGGGGGAGGCTTTACTATGAGAAGCTGAAGGAGAGCGGGTGGGAAGGGGAGGCAGAGTTTATGGAGTTGGAGGATGAAGACCATGGTTTCAAGCCAGGGAGCTTGAAGGCGGAGGAGCTCACGGAGCGGATTGTCAACTTCTTCAATGACTTATAATTCTGCTTCTCTCTTCACAGTCCTTTCAGCTGTCAAGACAATAATAATATTAGCGCCTGAGCTATCTTTGATCTTTATGTGACACTGTCATCTTTAATCCTTTGAGTTTGCTGAATGCAATCTGCGAGTTAATGGCGCTTTCTTCTCCTGTAATTTGTGTATTTTGAATCATATATTGTCTGAGATGCGAGCGGATGGCATGTCTGGATGGTGATCTAGATGAGATGGCCCGTCTAGGTCATCATCTGACCCATCTGTTGGACTAGATGCAATTTTACCCGTCTAGATTAACGTCTCACCTATCTGAAAAAATATTACATCAGGATTTTGCACGTAAAGCTACGTGCGGAGTCTAATAGGATCGCGCCACCTGGCGCGTGCGAGAAAAAAAAAAAGAAAAAAGTCAGAATTCTATTCCCCCGTGTTATTCATGTGTTATTCATTTGTTATTGTGTTATTCATGTGTTATTCATGTGTTACGGTGTTATTATAACACCGGGAATATTCTCGGAACAAAATAACACATGAATAACACACAATAACACATAAATAACACACAATAACACATGAATAACATGAGCAGAATATTTCTCGTGTTATTCTTTTTTTTTTTTAATGCGTCTGTCAGGTGGCGTGATCCTACTGGACTCCGCACGTAACTCTACGTGCGGAGTCCTGATGTAATATTTTTTCCACCTATCTAGACCATCATCCGGATGCATGGTACTGTACATAATTTTTTATCGTAAGATGCCGACTTTGTAAATAGTAACGAGCGTTTGGGATTACTTTTAAATTTTCATTTACTTTATTTAATTTTAAAATAAAATAAAATATATTTGATATGTTTTAGTATGATTAATTATTTTGAGTAGTATATACTCAAAATAATTAAAAGTTTAAAAAAAATTAAATTATTTTTTAATAAAAAAACCGTACAAAAAAAATACTTTAAAAATAAAAATAAAATGTATGATTTTGTTTTATGGGAAAATCTAGTCACTTATCGGAGACGACTTTTCTAATTGTGTTTGGGGCAATTGGTGCTTACCCTGAAATGCGGCCTACAGATTGATTGTGGGATTCGACCCGCAGCTTGCTTTTAGTGTAAAAATTCAACCGTCTTTTCGGGTAAGCAGTTAAAACGGTATTTTTAAAAACGCCCCTACACTTATAAACTACCCCAAATGGGCCATAAGTAATGTGGTGAACGGATCGAGGAAAAGTAGTATATCATAATATGCGTTTTTAAAAGAAACAAGAGACAAAATGGCCGGCAAGAAGACCATATGAAATGAATGCCTTTTTTTATAAATTATCTTCATATATTGATATAAATTTAAATTTATTGCATCAGATTTGTTTGTTAAACTTAACCTTACATATTTTTTGTCTGACTGTCCGTCTATCTGTTTTTTGTGTTGCTCTAAGCGGCTAAATGTATCAAGGATAGTGTTGATTATTATTATTACTTCAGCTTTATTTGATCCAAAATTTGATCTGTATTCAATGGTGTAGATTTGTTTGTGAGACTGCTACCACTTTGCATCAAAGGTTGCATAGTATTAACTACACATGAATAGCATGCTTGCTTCAATCATATTTAATTAGTCAAGATCTATGGGCTCGGATGTGATTCATGATAGGGGTGTAAACGAACCGAACACGAACGAACAGAGCTCGAAATGTTCGAACACATCATTGTTCGTGTTTGGTTCGTTTAACAAACCGAACGAAAAAAAATTGTTCGTGTTCGTCTCATTTACTCATCGAACGAATCAAACACGAACTTCCTGGCGAACCGAACACGAACTGTTCGTGAACGACGAGCTTTTTTTACAGCCCATAGCTTTGATAGCATACTTCCTCAAAATGAAGCAACCAAATAAGACGTTTAGGGTTTTATTTTAATATATAATATAGTATATTAATTATAATATTATAATATTTATATTCATATAAATAATACTATAATATTATTATTGTTATTAATATTTTATCATATATTTTAATATATATAAGTTTGATTATTTAAAATATGATAAATTTTTATAATATATAATTATTTTTAAAATATCATAAATTATATACATATAATTATTTTAAATTATTTTATATTTCGAACAATAACGAACCGAACACGAACGAACACATCACTGTTCATGTTCGGTTTGTTTAACAAACCGAACGAAAAAAATTGTTTGTGTTCGTCTCGTTTGCTTATCAAACGAATCAAACATGAACTTCTTGGCGAACCGAACACGAACTGTTCGCGAACAACGAGCTTTTTTGACTGCCCTAATTCATGCCATTGGTGACATAGAAACTATCCTAAGTGAAGGTCCAAATAATGAGAAGGCCATTAGGAAGTGGTGAATTAAATAAGATAGACTATGTTTTGACTCAAAGGTCATTGTTCTTGATCAAAGTTATATGCATGAAAAAAAATTGCCATAAGATATTGATTATTGCTTTGAATATAGATTATCACACGTATGTGATTGTTGTAAGAGATCGCACAACGCCATGAAATTTGATTCAATTGGAGAACTCTTAGTTACCAATCAACAAGTTTTAACTTCTTGATGGGCAGTTTGGCTACTTCCAGAGATGTCCGATTTGAGTGAATCCTAAAAGAATGGAAGTATTGATCGAAGAAGAAAGTTCAGATCAATTTTGATCGATGAACTTGTTATAGATGTGAGAAGTTTGCTCATAAAAAATAAGAATATAAAGAGAATTGTATGTTGCAACATTTTGTTTGAGGTAGATATTAAAATGTTGATTCGATGACAGTTAGATTTTTTTCATTGCATGATATTCAATTTTCTTATATTAATTTCATCTACATACGAGTAAATTGTATCACATAGATACCATATAGATGATCAATCTTGTGTGTACAATCACTTAAGCAAGCTTTTTAAGCATGCTTAGTATCACCATGACATGGATCTTACTTTATACTAACACAAATAATTCTTGATTCTAGGTGTATAAATCAGGTAAATATATTTGATATATTTATTGCAATTATGAGAAATATATATAAAGCTTATGAGCTAAAGGTTGATAAAATTAAATATATTTGAGGTTTGGTTATGAATCAAAATATGTTTATAATTTAAATAGTAGATCAAAATATTATCGACTAGGTTGGCTTTCTCTTCTAAAAGCGTATACTCTAGACTTCTTCTGCTTGGAAGCTTGGTCTTTCCACTTTTGAGAAGTTGAGCGAGCCTGTGCGACAAACAGTATAGGCTTCTTCAGCTTGCCATCAACTGTTGCCAACACTAAGCTCTCTTTCATGCTTCTTGAAGGGCAAGCCGAAAAAGGATTTTTTTTCCTTTGGTTTTATCATCAGACATTAGAACCAAATACCATTCACTATCCTGAAGACTAGCTATCTTCTCCATCATGACCTTGAAGGTATTACTAGGAGTGAACTTGAGCAGGAAAGAAATTGGGCCATTGATTTTGCCCATGAGAAGCGAGACAACATGCTGCTCCTGGAGGAGTAGCTCGCACTTCATGCTCAACATTTTGAATGTGTCGTTCGGTAGGTAGACATACCACTCAAAAGCAAATCCAACCATGCTAGTAACAAAGAGGCAAAGGAGCAAAGCATCATTATTATCGACGTTGCAACACCGCGTGAAATTGAGCAATATGTTGACGAGATTTCCAACCCCATCAAACTGCATAAAAAAGCGAAGGGATGATCCCTGGAGGGTATGATACGTAGGGTTGTCAAAAAAGCTTATTGTTCGTGAACAGTTCGTGTTCGGCTCGCCAGAGAGTTCTTGTTTGATTTGTTCGATAAGCAAACGAGACGAACACGAACAATTTTTTTCTGTTCGGTTTTTAAACGAACCAAACACGAACAATCATGAGTTCGACCGTGTTTGAATCGTTATTGTTTGAAATATAAAATAATATAAAATAATTATATATCTAAATTTATCATATTTTAAAAATAATTATATACTATAAAAAAATATCATATTTAAAAGAAAATCCAATAAGGTGTAGCTAAAAAATTATTATCATTTTAACAATTCGAGTAATTCAAATAATACAAACAAATTTGAAAGATTTCGAATAATTCAAATAATTAGAATAATTCGAATAATTTGAATAATTCAAAATTTTCAAACAAATCAAACCAAACACAAATAGTAGCTTCACGAACAATTTCAAACACGAGCCTACTTCAAATATACTTAAAATGAACCGAACATGAACATGAGCTCTGTTCGTTCATGTTCGATTCGTTTACACCCCTAATGATATATACTCATATGCATCGGGTTAAGTTCTACTCTTCGGACTACAGTCTCGCTATAGTGAGCAGCAAAGGCAGCCTTGACTTTCGCGTTTACTAAGGACTGCAAGTGCAAGTCAGAAGATGTCTGCTTGCGGTGGGAGAAATCAAAAGAAGTGGCATGTACATGCCTCGCAGGTTCAGGTGGCACGACAGGTGTCACCAAATGTGTCTCTTCCTAAGTCGGAGGTGAAACTAAATCGGGCCCAGCATGGTCAGCCTGCAACGCAGCGATCTGAGCAGTGAGGATGGCTATCTGACCCTGTAGAAGGGCGATAGTCTCCTCAAGAGTAAGACCCCCATGAATGATCTTATGGCCATCTTGAGCCTCAACAGGCTCGTGATGGTCAGCCACATCAAGATTAAGTGTTGGATCATCAGAAGTGGATTTTGAACGCAAGTGTTCATAACCATGTCATGGCTAGTTATCATCAAAAAATCAGGTAACTCCTCACATAGGAGGTCATCCTCTTCGAGGGGGTCGTCAGGAACATCATAAAGATTACCAAACAATTCCTCTTAAGGGACAAACTCGAGCTTACCCTTGAGGTCAAGCCGAGGTAGCTCAAAGCTACAATCGACTGAGAAGACAACTTACTCCGGGATCAAAATAGTAGCCTACGAAACCGGAGGTGGAACCACAAGAGGTGTGACAGTGGGATCCTTCGGGACCCACTTCCTCTTGGACAGGCGATAGCCCTCTCTCAAGTACAAATGAGGGGAGTATCAACAGGTGTGCGCCTTATATCTCTCTCGCTACCAAAAAAAGTATGCACAGAATGTTTACTCAAAGTAGGAGAACAATAAACAAATAAACCATAATTTTGTTACTTTTAGCAGAAGATGGTGCAAAAAGAGATGCCGCCAGCTCTGAAGACAAACGAAAAGAGTGTTTAGGGGAGCTATCGTGAAGTAATCTTGGCTTGAATAGCTCTAAATGTATGTTCTATGTACGTTCAGCTCAAAACACTTTAGAGATGTGCTTGCGAAGAAGACCCGACGAAGGCAAACTCATAACTAGAGATTTAGGTTACTACACCTGTTCTCGGATTCACATATTTCTATATGGGCAAGCCCCTATAGTTAATTACATCTTAAGCAACCGATGTTAATTAAGAAAACTATCGATTAAGGTTGTTACTTGTCCTCAGAAATTTTGAATTTGTTGTTTTCAAGAATTCTTAATGTCTTGTATTAAAGGAAAAGGGTAAGAGATGCTCAAGGGTTTGGAGGAACCCTATTAAGTTCTCCCTATGGTTTTGTGTCATTTTGAAAATTGATTTCAATGTTTACTCCTAATGTTTCATTAGAAGATTAGGATTTATGTTTCATGGCATATAATCATGCAGGAGCCTAAAGAATGAGGATTTATGTTGGGATAAGACAAACAACCCCAGATTTAAATCCCACCGAAAAAGATAGAATTAGGAATCACAATATTAATATTATCTATACTATTATTGATGGTATAGCTGAGGTTCATCATTCGCTTCATGTTTCAAGTAGTTCGAATGATTTATCATAATAGCCCTGCAAAATAGCACATCCTAATAAAATGTAAAATAAATCTTGAGTGATGTCCGCCTTTTTTCTTCAGCAGCCCTACAAAATAGAGTTAGCATAAAGTATTTTTAATTTGATGAATTAGTTGTTATTTTTATTTATGACGGCCCAGTCAAGATGCTCATGACTTTCTGTTGTCCCAGGCTTGTCGGGTTCCATGATCTACTTAGCTAGGAGAAGTGGTCAAGCCTACTCCGACCAGAAGATTCTTGTCAACAACCATAAGTTGAGTCGTCCAAGAGATCATCAAAGACTCGGGTAGCCGAGTTAAAGTTGTGTTTGGTGATCTTTGTTCATTAAGGTTTCATTTAAATTTTAATGTCTTTTTTGAATTTTAGAGGTTGAAGATTTTAGGTTGTCGAAGGCTTCTTAGACAATCCAATTTTTTGATTTTTATGTTTTGTTTTGATGTTTGAAATAATCCGGTCAATATCCTATGGTTCGTCCTCCTGGGGTCATTGGGGTTTGCGGTTTGATTAGTCAAAAGTGACTGGAAGGTACTTTGTTAGAAGTCATTGGTTGCCTCCGCCAAATTGTCTTCTCAAACCAAGTTGCATTTTATGGTTAAATTTGAAGTTTTAGTGATTTTTAAGGTACATTTTGTGTTATATTTTTTATATTCGTTCAACATCCCAGCCCAAGCCTTTCCTGATAGGCGTTATGTGTTCTTTTATTCTCTTACGAGAAGTCAAACATTCCTTAACCACGAGTTAATTAAGTTTGGGTTGACCTAAGTTGATTTGGATTAACCTGACTTGGGTCTTGTTTATCCAGATCAGTTGGAGTTGATTATGAGCTAACCCAGCTCAGAATAGGCTACCTCAGTCAAGCCTCAATTGAAATGGACTTTAGTTTTATTATGTCAAGTCTAAGTTCGCGTTAGACTTGAGCTTAATTTGGTTGAGTCAAGTCTAAGTTAGATTGGACTTGAATTTGATTTGTTTGACTTTTGGTTTGGTTTGGGTTCACCCGAGTTTGGTCGAGTTAGCTGGAGATGAATTTGGGTTGATTTGGGTTAACCAGAGTTAGGTTGGGTTAGCCTAGTTTGTTTTAGTTAATTTAGAATAACCTGAGTTAGCTCGGGTTAGCACCGATTTTTTTAGTTGATTTAGATTAACCCGAGTTGGGTCAGGTTTGCCCAGGTGTTTTAGGTTGATTTTGGTTAACCTGAGTTAGGTAGGGTTAGCCTGGATGATTTTAGGTTGATTTGGTTTAAGCCGAGTTAGGTCAGATTAGCCAGGGCGTTTAAGTTGATTTGGGTTATCCATAATTAGGTTGGGTTTGCTCGGGTGTTTTAGGTTGATTTGGGTAAACTTGAGTTAAGTCAGTTTAGCCCGAATGGTTTTAGATTGATTTAGGTTAACCTGAGTTAGGTCTGGTTAGCTCGGATTGTTTTAGGTTAATATGAGTTAACCCGAGTTAGGTCGGATTAGTCCAGATGTTTGAGTTGATTTGTATTAACCCAAGTTAGGTCGGGTTAACACAGGTGTTTTAGGTTGATTTTGGGTTAACCTATGTTAGGTCAGGTTAGCACGGATGATTTTAGGTTAATTTGGGTTGACCCAAGTTATTGCGGGTTTGATTTGGGTTATTTTGAGTTTGGTTGGATTAGCCCGGGTGTTTTAGGTTGATTTAGGTTAACCCGAGTTAAGTCGAGTTAGCCCGAATGATTTTAGATTGATTTGGGTTAACTCGAGTTAGGCCTGATTAGTACGGGTGTTAAGTTGATTTGGGTTAAGCCGAGTTAGGTCGAGTTAGCCTGGATGGTTTAAGTTGATTTGAGTTAATCCGAGTTATGTCGGGTTAACCCGGATGGTTTAGGTTGATTTGGGTTAACCCGAGTCAAGTCAGCCTCGGTGTCTAACTTGATTTATATTAACCCAAGCTAATTAGGGTTACCCCAGATGGTTTAAGTTTATTTGGGTTAACCCGAATTAGGTCAAGTTAGCCCGAATGGCTTAAGTTGATTTGGGTTAACCCGACCTAATAATTATTTTGAGGCAGCTAATGAAAATAGTGAAAAAACTGTTAATTTTATTTACCATTTATCAAAATCAAATCATGGATATTATGTTCACTTTGTGATTACTATCAAAAAATTATATATATATATATATATATATATATATATATATATATATATATATATATATATATATATATAATGGAAAAAACATTACTTAGCATTCAAAGCTGATAGACTAGTTATATTCTCTAGATAATTTGACACAATATGAATTATGGACTGTCATAAGGTTCTATTTAGATTGACGTTAACTTTCATCGAAGGTCTCTCTACTTTTTTTTTTTTTTTTTTTTTTTTTTTAACTAATCTAAATTAGAAGGCATTTACATAGATACCGCCCAATTTATTTATATTTGCATATCTAACACCTATATTTTATTTTTTTTACAGCTGTACCACTCAAATCTTTCATATAACAACAAAGATTTTACTATTTTAACTTTTAAATATACATTTAAGTGTTAGATATGTAAAAACAAATTTAAGTGTTAGATATGTAAATATATATGAATTAACTGGTATATATGTAAGTCTACTTATATAAGAAATATAAATTATTATCAAAGAAATTTGAGATTTCTCTATATAAGTTATAAAATTTTATGATTTTTTTTGTAATTTTTGTAATTTAGTAGTTCTGCCTCTTTTGATAATTTTTTTTTGCCCAATACTTAAAAGAAAAATAAACATTTGAAAAGTTTTATCACCCTAAAAAATAAAGTCGATTCTACCACAGATTGTTACAATTTTATGATTTTATATTTCTATTTGATGTAGAAATAAATTGCTCTTAACTTTTTGTATTTATTTTAGAATTATTTTTAATGAGTGTTTCAATTGCATTGATTGATTATAATCAATAATGTAATACTTATTATTATTTTATTATTATTATTATTATATTTTAAATATGTTAATTCTAGAATATTCAATGTGTTTTTATTGGTTTCCCTCAATAATTAAAAAAAAAAAATGTCAGGACAACGACTGCGATACACCGAAAGGAGCAGGGAAGGAAAAAAAATGACATTAGGTGGATTGCAGCCGTTGTCCTTACACAGTTTGAGTATGGACTTCAGACAAATATTTTTTTCAATAAAAATAGTTAAATTAGATTTAAATTTTGTTTAGAACCATGTTGGAACGTAGTTTAAATAAAATTAAAATCTTATTTTGAGTTTATTTGAAGTCTTTGGGTATGTTTAGGGCAACTGTAGATTATTTATAATCTGCTGACAAACAGATTATTTATCATGATAATCTGCAGATTATTAGAATAAGCTGACTTTTTGTTTGTAGGAGCTTATTCAGAACAACTTATTGACAGTTGTAACTGAATAAATGACCATCTACCTCAGTTTGGAGGAGTACCAACATTAGACTTAAGTTGTGAATGTAATACAACAGAATGAAAAAACATAATTTAATTTACCAAGTTAACGAACATCATCAAGTAGAAAAAAAGAAAACAAAAGTGAAAATTAATTAGCAAAAGAAATTAAATTTAATATTGAAATTATTAATAATGCGGTGGGAGAACTCTTGAATCTTCTTCCTCTAGAACAATTATCGCATGCATTAATTAATAATTCTAAAGAAATTAGTTTTAAAAAATCAAAGAAACAATGTTTCTTTTTTACAATTCCTGAGAAATGATTCTTAATTATAATCAGAATCGGACTTCTACGAAGGATGATAAAGAATGAATGAAAAATAAGGAATCTAAAAAATACTTACAGTGGACATGGAAGGTGTTGAGAAGAGAAGTGTGTTGCGGTTCGAGTGATGGAGGAATCACGTGCTGCGGTTCGAGTGCTGGAGGAATCGCGATCGGAACGGGTTTAGAACACCCACCGCACTAATAAGCTGCCCCAAAGGGGCCCTTCATTTGAACCTTCAAATTAGGCTTGAATTTGGATCGAGCTACGGTTCAAATTACATTCAAATAATGGTTCATATGTGGATAAGCTATAATCAAATTATTTGTGTCAAACTTCAAATATGTATTATGCAGTTTAAAATCAAATTGTTTGTGATCCGATTTTCAACTGGTAGCCATCTTTTCCAAAAATACTAAACAATTCGGATGGGTTTACATATCTAACACCTAAATTTTTATTTTTACATTTTTAACACTCGTATATTTTCTTATCACCCTAAAAATTCCACTAATATTAAGTTTTTAAAAGTGAAATACACCATTTGATGCAAAAGAAAAAATAAAATTAATGTAAATATCAAATTTAGATTTCAGATTTTTAAATGCATAAGAATTGTATGGCATGCATGTAAATACTCCAAAAAAATAAAAAATTGATGCAAATAGCAATTTAATATAGGGGTATTTATGTAAATAACTCAAAATTCTTATGTATTTACATATTTCACCCTTAAAACTTTCATATTAACTTATATATCATTTAAATATTTAATATCACATTACAAAAATAATACTATCATTACTTTAACGTAAAGTAAATTTCCCTTAATATGGGGGCATTAGTCTAATTTCTCGTAAAGTGTGATAGCTAAAGTAGTCTTTTGTATTTACATGGATATCATGCAATTCTTTTGTATTTGCATATATGGCATCTAAATTTTCATATTTACACATATAGCATAAAACATTTACCTATCTAAAACGTAAAGTTTGACTTTGTAACATTTATACCGCTCCAATATTTCATTTCAGACAAAAATATCACTATTTTAACTTTTAAATAGTGAATACTTCTTTTCATATATAAATAATGTAACATACATATAAAAATTAAAGTTTAGATATCAGATATGTAAATAGTGTAGATAATAATTAAGTGATTTGCATGGAAGAGTCTTGATCTTTCTCGGAAAGCAATAGAGCACAACCAACAGGAGAGACTGAAGAAATAAAGATGAAAGAAAAAGAATACTCTACAGAGAGAAACCTTACAATATATATATATATATATATATATATATATATATATATATATATATATATATATATCCATTGCATTAAAAGGTAAACAATACGCATGTATATATACATCTATAACACGTGGTACGTTAGACAGTGTACCTAAGTAATAGTGTAATAACAATACCTATAAAAGCCTAAATGCACTAACATCCACCCTCAAACTGAACGGTCTTAGTTTTAGATTGTGAGTTTGGGAAAGTTACTTGAATCGATTACTAGAGAGGTATAGTAAAAAGGCAATAATATCTATTTTAGTAATGTGATGAGCAATGATTTGATTTGTTTGAATGCATTGTTTGATGTACGACAGTCAATTTCAATGTGTTCGGTCCAAGCACGAAACACTGGATTGTTGGAAAAAGTAACAGCAAAAGTATTTTCGCGGTAGAGAATAGTGGCTTGAGATTCCATAATTCTAAAATTTTGTAGTAAGTGTTGTCGGCCGTTAAAATTGAAAGTGAATAATTTTAAAATATAATTTGGATTTCATGTATGTATATGTATAATTTTGAAAAGTAGTATTTTAATTTTGAAAATATGAGACCGAACCAATCTCATATATTTAATAGTTTAAATGATCGAGTGCAACACTACAAATGGTGTATATATCCCGAGGAATAAACATACCGCTTGATATTGAGACTCGATCAAATAAACTAAGAAATTTATGACATTTGTTCGGTCTGCGAAACCATTTTTTTTATAAGCCGAGAAGTTCCCCTATTTAATATAAAATATCAAATAGGATTTATATTAGTTGGGTTCTAAAGATCCGTATAGAGGCAAACCCCTATAGTTAATTACATCCTAAATGACCGAAGTCACTTAAGGAAGACTCTCGATAAAGTTCAGTGGTTTTGCTTTCAAGAATTTCAAAGTTTAAAGTTTCCACGATTGGATATTGGAAATTTAAAAGGGAATGAATCAAATTAGGAATGATCATTTTAGGAATCCAAAGGAAATAGAGGTAAAGGATATCACAGATCCAGAGGAGAACCCTAGTGACCAAACTATCCTATTGTTAAGCTTCAGCTTTGAAGAGAAAATTATTTAATGTTTCATCATGCCAATTTTATTAAGTATGTTTACATTTTCATAATACTGATTATGTAAATAGCCTGGAAGATAAGATGATTTATGTCGTACCTAACGACAACATCAGAAACCTAAGATGAGTTAGAGCTAATATTGTACGAGGTGCAAAAGACTAAAGAGGTAAAGTGAGGGTTTATGTCGCACTAGGCAGACTACATTAAAGTCCTATGGTTTTATTATTTTAATTCTAAGGAATGGTTGTTGTTTTCGATCTGCTTTGTTTTCTGCTCTGAATATCTTCACCACTTAAGCTTTCCATATGGTAAAATTCTCTAAGTTAAGGGGAGGAGTTGTCCTTGAGGTGGGTAATGATAAACTTGACTTGGGTAGGCATGGAACAATAACGATGCAAATATGTGAAAGTAGTTGTGTTGGCAAACGACTGGGATCCAAAACTCATAGTGAAAAATTTTATAAAAATAAAAAAAAGAAGAAGAATAAATTCTAGAATCAATTGAAACCCACGAAGTTAAAGAACATATGCAAGAAAAAGAAATTAGGAAAGAAAAGTTCTAGAAGGCATAACACGAAACTGACTGCAGATCTCTTGGGTGACGAACATACAAGGAGAAGAGATATTACGATGATGTGTTGCCTGAAGCGAGGAGATATTTTATGATGAAGTGTGAGGTGCCTATCCAAGATTAGTGGAGAGGAAGTGGCTCGCTACTGCGTGTACTAGTACGAGAAAAAAAATAAAGTTCTTTAGCACAGAGGTCAAAGAACACGAGATAAAAAAAAGTAGAGCTAGCAACAAAGCTCAACCACCAAAAGAGACTAGACAAATAAAGATGAAATAAGAAGAATAATCTTGAGAGAGAAACCATAGACAAAAGTATAATTTTCCATTACATTAAAATGAAAATAAGACATATGTTCATATGCATCCAAAACCCATGGTACAATGTACCTAAGTAATAGTATAACGACAATACCTATAAAAGCTTTAAGAGACTAACAATCAAGGGTTTAAAAACTGGACCAGACTAGCCGGTTTAACCGGTTCAACCGTGAATCGATCACCAGGCTAGTCGAGTCTCTTAAAAGACCGCTCTTGGCTCTAAAACGCCCTGGACCGGGCAAACTAGCGGTTTATGATTTTGGCTTCATTACAAAAATAGTTCTTATGCTTTCTATTTGACAAGCATGTGAAGCTACAAAAGATTTTTAGTTGGAGCCATTTATGGTTTTGGCTTTTTGTTGCAGTGAAAACCCTACTTTATGGATGCTAATTTAACAAGACAATTTTTTCACTTTATATTTTTTATTTCTCAACATTCACTGAAAAGGATGTTCATGAAGCTATTAGAGGCTTCATCCCGCTGCTGTGTCAAAAAGAAATGTTACCAACTTACAATTGCTCTGCTATTTGTTGTTGAATATCATTCCTTTTTTTTAAAATATTTTTTAGATTTAGGGGATTGCTGTTTCAAATTTGTAATAAAAACGGGTGGTGCATTTTTCGGACGCCCAAACAGCTACAAAAATGATAAAGAAGATTGTAAAAATGAAGATGATCATTCCCCTTGTTATTTTTATTTTATTTTATATTATTGAGTAAATATTTATATTTATTTTATCTTTTAATACCTAATTAAACTAATAAACCTTGAGCCTCCCAATTTAAAGCCTTGCCAACAATACACATAACACCTCCTTAACAACAATGCCTGGTCGCGAAATTGGTCCTTTTAATGCGACCAACAAACTTAATATAACTGCGAACCATCAAGAAGCCAAAAGTCTCATCCAAATCGAAATAAAAGCAGGGAAGTTTGAAGGGGAAGAAGAGGGGGAAGTCCGCCATGAGAAACCATAAAAAAAGGGAAAACTGAAATTTCTCGCCCATGTTCCGCCTCTTAAAGCGGCCGCGCCTCCCGCCGCCGCCGGCGTTGCGGCGGTGCATTTCTTCTTCATCCTCTTCCCACCTCAACGCTAAATCAGTCGACCGTCCTCGATCTCCACCTCCCGCTCTCCACGAAGCTATCTCCCCGCCGCCTTCTTCCCTGTCGTCGTCCTCGGCCCACTCATTCCACCCGAAATCCATTCCTTTCTATGCCGCCGCCGCAGCCGGTGCCCTAACTTCGGGGGTTGCCGTCGCGGCATATCTCCACTACACTCCGCAATCGACCGATGAACTTACGCAGTCATGGATCAACCAGTTCTATTCAGAGCTCGAGCAAAACCTAGAAAAGTACAAGGGTGCAATCCACCGCTTGCTCGACCGGATGGTACAAACCGGAGCCGCCGCAACGGTGCTGTGGAAATCGTTGGCGTCTGTTCTGTCTTCGGCGAATCAGGAGGTTCGATCAGGGTTCGAGCTCCGTGTAGCTGCGCTGCTGGCTGATATTGCGGCGGCTAGTGAGGCCCGCCGATCTGCTATCGTCGGAGCTGGTGGCGGAGCGGTAGTGGATTGGCTGCTGGAGAGTGTTGTCGTGCCGGGGAATGGAGGGGATCATGGCGGGACGCAGTCGGAGTCTGCAAGGGCTCTGGCTCATCTGATTGTTGACCCAGATGTGCGCGAGAAGGTTCTCGGGCGGCCACATGCTATACCTAATCTCCTCAGATTCATCTTCTCTTTCCAGCCTAAGCGGCAGAATAAGGTGAGCTTTTTCTTAGGGATGTGTCATTGTGTTTGTCCCTTGATTTCAAACTTCAAAGCTATTACTCTGTGGCGTTTTATTGGAGTTTTAAGTGGAGAAAGCTTAAAGGAAGTTGGTTGCCTTATGAGTTGTTTTCATTTGGTCCGAAGCAAGGTTGCTATCAATTGAACTAATTAGCTTAAATGGCCTCATGCCCATCTGTTTTCCTGCATTTTGAACTGATATTTCGTACCTTGGTTTGGATTTCAGTTCTATGAGCTTGCTGGAGTACTTTGATTAAGCAGTAGCAAAACTCTGGTATGCTCGGACTTTATGAACTTGTTTCCGGGCACTAAACTTAGAATGCATCATGTTAAGTGGCAATGACATTAAAAAGAAATTAGGGGAAGAATAAACCAGAACCTATAAAGAGATTAATTTGGTAAATGTTAGTGGAATATTTTTTCTGAAGTTGTCTAGGGGTATCCAATAAAGGCTAAAAAAGTTTTATAGAAAAGAAATATGTGCGGATGGATTTGTGAAAGACGTTTGTTCTAGAACAAGCTTTTGCTCCATTTATTCCCTCCAGCAAAGTGAAACCAAATTTTGTTCTCTTTAGTATAGAATAAATGACTAATGTCAGTTTGATAGCACAAATGGCTAAAACATCTTTATGCATGATTCATATTCCTCTTTGTTGTTTAATCCTAGGTTATTTATTGAGCCAGCCTAGGCTGTGTCCTGTGTTTTATCTATTTTTGTTTATTTATTTTTAATTTTATTTTTTTACCTTTTTGTTACATTTCTTCTTTTTATTGCATCATCTTGTTTTTAGTTTATTTAAAAAAAAATTCTATATCTTGTTATGCATTTCTTGGTTAATTGTTATTACATGCATTATTATTATTTTTTAAATTATCAACATGTTTTTTTCCATATATGTTCATAACTTATAGAGCAAATGTTGAGGGCATGTTATGGATACTTATTGGCAGTCTCTGAGTGGTTTGCTGAGCGTGATATCTTTCTTACAAAACTCATTGAATTTTATCCTTCAACTTGCTTTCTTGTAAGCAGCAATTTAGGCACACATCATTTGAGGGAGCTGATCTTGGGAGGGGAAAAAGCATGCTTGTTGCTGCCTTGATGGACATAGTCACTTCGAACTGTGATAATGTAGATAACTCAATGCATAAGCTATCTCTACCTGTAAATGCTAACATAAGAGATATCGCTGCAGCCCTCGAAGTCATCGAGGAGGGTGGAGTGCATTTTGCTGATAGTAATGGCAACGAGGATGGTGGTGATGGTGATCCTGGAATCAAGGGAATTGCAATTAAGATTCTAGGCGGTACAACTGTTTTAGGATTCTCAAGGACAAATGACCGCTTGAGTTTGGGAGCAAGGGATGACCTTTTAGATTCAACCATGTTTCTGACTGGAAACGTCGAGTTCCCTGAAAGTACCAGTAATTTGCCTAAATTGGATGCTGTAGTTTCCTCGGCTGTTCCCGGTCTCTGGGATGATCTGCAGCGGGAGTACGTGGCCGTACCTTTTGCCGCATGGGCTCTTGCGAATTGGGCTTTGGCTTCTCAGCGTAATCGCTCCTATATTCAAGAACTCGATAGAAATGGACATGCTGTAATGAATGCACTGACAGCGGCAGAAAGAACAGTGAAATGGCATGGAAGTTTGATAGCTCGTGCTCTGCTGTCTGACTATGACTTGCCGTTGACTTTTTCGGTTCCTGAGTGGAGTGAAAGTCTTCTTTTAACTGCTTTTCAGGCTAGTAAAGTTGAAGATGCTACGTTGGCACAAATAGCTCTGTCAGCTTTTCTTGCTTCTGTTGAGAGAAGTGATGAGGCAAAGACTTATGTGAATGATAGAGGCCTCAATCTGCTGAGGGAAATATCCATCAAGTCCGGGAAAAATAAGAATTTACAGGAAGCTTTGGTGAGGGTCTTAGAATTATTGTATGATGGTAATGTGCACTTATCTTTGGATGACAGTCAGAAGTGGTCTGGAATTCTTCTGCGGTGGGTTTTTCAGGAAAGTTCGTCCGCAAGTATACGTTCATCAGCAATAAAAATACTTTCATATATTCTTGAAGACCATGGGCCAGATTCCATACCAATTTCTCAGGGTTGGTTAGCTATCATGCTCAGTGATATTCTTGGAACCAGCAAGACAGCATCTTCAAAAGGAAGTCTTATGCCAAAGTCTGATAAAGTGAAGGTTTTGCGTTTTTCCCCCTCTGTCGAATTTGTTCTGTTTCAGTGATCCTGACTCTTATAGCACCTTTTCTTTAGTGCTTTAGAATGTGATAGATATTGTATCAATTTCATTCTCATCTTTCATGCACTTCTGTATGCTCGAAGGACTTAGGTTTACAGTGTTATGTGTGGCCTTCTATACTTATTTTGTTTCTTGACAGAGCTAATAATAAGTGCAGAAAACTTGTTTTGCTAATGTTTTTTTTTTCCTGTTTTTATAAACAAATGACATGGCTTGTGATGCATTACATAGTTACAAGCAGAGTTGTACTAACTATTATTGGCTTTCCAGACTAGGCTCTCCTGTTATTTGAGTGAATAATATATATGCTCTATGTTTCATTTGAGTTTTATCTTTATTTGCGTTATGGATGCATTAGTCATGTTAAGCATGTTTGAGAATGTATTGGAGAATGTGGTGCACCTCCTTTCTTCTCTATGCTAGGGGTTACTATGTGCCACGAAGGAAACAATTTTATTATTAAACCAATTTTTGCTCTTGTGACCAATGCTCCTGTTCTTTCCCACCTTGGCTGGCTCCCACATCCTCTCTCCTTGATTAGGTACACTTGCAGATTCTCTGTCTCAATCTATTCTTTTTCTTCCACACAATAGAACATCCTCTTCTTCTCTTGAGCTTGAGGTTAGAATTAAGCAAGATGAAAATCCTTGATGCATCACTCCATCAATTGATATTAGGTCATGAACTCAATCCAAAAACCCATTTTCTTTGTTGATGACTTGTACTTGAGTGTGTGCTGATCCTTCCAATTTCAACACTACTATTACCATTCTTTCTTAGCCTTAAATCCTTAACAAAGCCTGTACAATCTGACCAGCTTTAAACCCTTCAAGTTCACTCCAATCTCCAAACTCAAAACAGCTCAAAAGCATTGTAATGTCCCGTTGGAAACTGCTGAAACGAAATTCAAAATGCTTGAACTCTTTCTGCTGGCTCCCCTTGCTAAAATCTACTATTAGAAGCTTATTATCTGCTTTTGTATACATTAATGGTTTTCCAAAACTCCGCATCTCTATGTTTCCTTTTCCTGTTGTGCTACATTCTTCAGGCTATTTTCTAATGCTATGTAGCTGTTGTTCCACACAATTTGCTTAATTCTGCATTTTCTTTCCGTTCAAGACGCCATATGTGCTGCTTTTTACTGAAACATTCGCGTTCCTGCAAAAAAGTTTAAGTAACACCTTCCTCCTAGCTTGAATGGTACGCCCGCATCTGCACCCATTATTTAAGCCAAACTGATTTTGGGAAGCATGTTTGCCAAGTATCTCTTTAATTAACTTGTCCAACCTTTCCTAATGGACTTCCTAAAAATATTGAAAGATAAAAATCATATTTCTTATTTTCCGAACCAATTATCTCATATGTTTGTCAAGTTGTTTTGCATGATTTCTTTCCAACAATTAAATTGAATCATGGTTTTCTGGTTGCCACACTCATTCTTCTCATTCTTATCTTTGATTTTCATAATATCTATCTTATCTTTCTGATCATCTAATTGTGCTTTGTCATATTATCTCAATTAAATCAATTCTAAGATCTTGATAAATTTCGTAATGCTTCATCTTTCACAATAATCCATGTATAGATGGTATTTCCTCTCTTTAATATCTCACCAAAATATCTAAATATATCCCGTTACACCTATAGAGGAGTCGATTCTCCCTGGACCGGTTGAAGACAGCGTAACCGGCCCACAGACGGGCTGGTCTTGGCGATAGACAAGAGTGGGGTGAACATGGAGAGCCACAGAAGAAGGAAGGGAGTGGTTGGGTCCACTAGGACCATAATCACCTATGCAAGGAGGAGATCTTAAGGGGAGGCAAAGTTAGGAGAGAAGTTTTCGAAACGCTCGGAATGGATTCTATTAAGGGGAGAATCTCGGGTTGTTTATTTTGGGCATGCATGTTCTGTTGTGGCTGCTGTTTTCTTTCATTTGTGGTGTTCCTAGCGATGTCTATGGTGTGTGTGAGAAGATTTACTCATTGAATACTAGATCAACCTTTTACTTGCTTGTTTTCCTTTGGCTGTCGTAAATGCAGCCCTTATTTGAGTTTTTTTCACTTGTCTATTGCGATTTCGTCATGGTTTGTTTGCTGATTTTATTGCCGAGGCGTGTCATATCCACACAAAGCTTTTGTTGGCACTCAAACCCTTATTCTTATTGTTGAACTCTCTTATGCTCGGAGTTTTGCCTAATTTGCATGTTAATAGACCGGTTGACATCATGAATCTTAGACTTTAAAACAATGCCATCATTATGGATCAAACCGTGTACATGGCTATCTACTTTTAATTATCTTATTATCAATATTATAGTTAACTCACGCTTTATTGGTAAATTTCATGGATCTAATTTTGCTTCCTATTATACTACATTTGACAACCAAATCTAACTGGGAATGATTGTAGATTTAATGTTTTTTTTTTTTTTTTTTTTTTTTTTGCAAACTTGAGCTGATTTATTTCTTTCCACATACCTTTATATGCCTCTATTTCTTTAACTTCCTTCTAACAGGATGACCTTATTTAGTCCCATAAAATCTGGGTACCTAAATAACCCCTCTAGATCTAGAAATATCACCCACTCCATTAGCCCTTTGACACACGTAGTTATTTTAATGAGAATGTTGATTAGCTTGTGCTCAAGTTGGAGCCTGATCTAATGCTATGTTTGAGTTTAAGCTAGTGTCTAATCTCAGTTTTGATTCATTGAACAAGCTTGATGATATATGATATGTTTTAAGATCTAAATTTTCTGATAAAAATATACGAGAGGTATAGGAAATCATGCAACACACAAATCAATCATCACATCTCAACCTCTTGGTTTAACAATCATTCATTACTTGTGATGAAGATAAAAAAGTATGAAGTAACTCGGTTGAGATAAAATTTTAATGTCCTTTCCTGAAAATGTCAAGTATAAGTTCAAAACTAAGAAAGCCATACAAGTTGAGGTCTACATATTGGTTGAACCAAGTTGTATTGTATTCGAGAAAAAACTGATAACAAGATCACAAATAATAAAATTTATAGCAAGAAATAAAATGTAGAAGACAAAAATCACCTAAAGAAAAATAGGCAAGCCTTATACTTTTTTAGGAGATGAGATTTCTTGAGAAATTGAAAGTCTCTGACTTTATCAATGAATCGAGTCTGAATAGTAGAGGGGAAAGCACTTCCAATTAAAACTTTTACTCAATGCAAATTTTATTAAGCTTTGTACGTGCATTACTTACTAATAATAAAATTAATCAGGCACCCCCTTAATTACCCCAAGGTAATATTTCTTAAGAAAATAATATTCACGTGCTGATTAGCCATAGGAGGCGTAAATTTAAGGCAATTGGATTTGAAGACAAATTTGGGGCTGGACTTGAGCTGAAAACAGCAATCTTTGTAACAAACAATCACAGTGAATTGCAGAAATCATAGGACTCAATTTCCATATGATCAAATGTCTAGGAATATCAGTGTAAAAGGATCACAAGGTAGGTGAAGCTATAGAACCTTAAAGAGTTTCACTGAACAAAAGGATTGCAGAAGCTCTCAGAATCCCTGTGTAATAGTTCTAAATTATCTTATGCAAGTTTGTCCCTTTACCCCCACAGTGCATCATTTATATTCATCATTAATAAGGAGCAAAATAAATGTAATTGTTTGGGAGATTTGCTTGTAATGTGTTCTATATGAAATTCCGAGGAAGTAAGATATAAGGAAGAATCCATGATATTAGTTGTTGTTTAATGGCTATACATATCGAATACATAAAAAGTTTGACTTGCTAGAATTTTCTAAGATTTTTAACTTTTAAGTTTTTTTCATACTTTATTATATTATATGGTCCTATTTTTGAGGCAAATAATTTTTTGAAGGTTCTAGTTGGGATATGTTTAGAGTTTAGACGTACTATTATTTTACATCGGGTTTGAATTTTATGTATCTTAAATTATCTTCAATATTCTTACTAATAAACTTCTTGTAATTATTATGATGTATAACATGTGTTTGAGTAAATGTATAGTCCAATAGAATGTGATATATACAAAGGTAATACTAAGATATGTTATATTTCATAATGGATACATTATATAACTAGTTCCTAGAGTAGTATTAAAGAAACTTATATATATATATATATATATATATATATATATATATATATATATATATAGCCAGAATAAAAAATTCATTGATGGAAAATCGATACAGAGGTTTTAGTGAGTAGGTTGTCATGCCCCTCTATTTTCAAGGAAACAACAAGAAAAATATGTAAAGGAAAACTCTAGAAGAGACATGCTTGGCAAGAATCTTCTAGAGCCAAGAAGGTGGACGAGAAAGTTTTACACAACTATAGAAACGTCAACCTAATCCTAGGGGGTCAAAGGAAGACAATATTCCATGAAGAACTAAAGGTGGAGCATGAAGAGTTCAAGAAGAACTTAGAAGGATCTAGGGTTATGTATTTATGTAAGAATTATATGGAATAATCTAGAAAGTAGAGAATTTTAGAAAATTCTCATGGCTTGGAGGCGGACTATAAATAAGAGCCTCTCCCCTCATTTGTATTCACCTAAGCATTCAATCAAAGCTTCCAAATATTCAAGTATGAAGTGTCTCTTTCTCTCTACTCTTCTTCTTAGAGCATTTTGTGCTTTCAAGTTCAAGTGTTGTGAGGGTTATGTTGATTTAGAGTCAGGGAAGAGTGCTAAATCCGCACGGGTGACTTGATGGTAGTTAGTCTGTGATTTGGTATTAGAGCCTCGGTTCGAAGGTGTGACAAAAAGTGTTAGAGAGCATGAAATAGACTCTGAAGTCACTAATGTGGAGTCATCTCAACATGGGTGAGGTCGCCAGAAGCAAATAGATCCCATTGCACTCAAGACACTTGGGTGGTCTAAAGAGATCATGCATGGCTTTGATCGCTCCTTGCTCAGATGGAAGAGACAATGAATGGCATGGTGGGCTAAGTAGAGGATCTTGGCCAAAGGGTTGATGGACTAGAGGAAGAGAATGTCACTATCCATTCAACGATCAGAGGTATGATGCTCCAACTTGAGGAGACCTTATTGGACCATATGGCTAAGTTGCAAGAGGATTTGTTGGGAAGCTTCAACAGGTGCGAAGAGCTTAGGAGGAGAAGATGAGCAACGTGCGTGCTAGCTTGGAGGGGATGCGTGGAGACATTTCACTGTGCAAGAGGGCACTAGCGGCATCCACAAGCCATCGCACTAGCCAAGAGGATTGAAGTTTCAAAACCTAGGAGTTTTGGAAGGGTTCACAACGCGAAGGAAGTAGACAACTTCCTATGCGGACTGGAGCAATACTTCAGAGCGATGGAGATTACCGATAAAGATACAAAAATACAATTTCTCTCTTTATCTCTCGGACATTGCTATGCTTTGGTGGAGAAGAAAAAGAGATGTAGAGAAGGGTTTGTGCTCCGTGTCCACCTTCAATTACTTCGAGAGAGAGATAAAGAGGCAGTTTTACCCCGTGAATGTTGAGGATGTGGCTAGAGTCCGATTGCAGAGACTCAAGCAAGAGGGATCGATTCAGAAGTACATTAGGGAGTTTACAAGCTTGGTCATTGAAATCACTGATATGTCAGACAAAGATGCTTTTGTTCAACTTCATGGATGGGCTCCAACATTGGGTAAAGACCGAGCTTAGGAGGCGAAGAGTGCAAGATCTTGCCACTGCCATCGCGACTGTTGAAAGCTTGGTTGATTATTCAAAGGAGTCTAGAAAGCCTGAAGATAATAAGAGTTATGATGTCAAAGGTGGGGATGAAAAGGGCAAACACAAGGAGGAAAAATGTCGCGAATCAACCCTAACAAAGACAAGGGACAAGGGGAAGAATAACAACTAATCATATCAAAATCGCTGTTTTCTTTGCAAAGGACCTCATTGGGCAAGGGCTTGCCCTCAGAAGAAAGCCCTCAACTCTCTCCTTGCAAGCCATAAGGAGGAAGAAGAAAGTGATAGGGAGAATGGCATGAAGGAACATGCAGAATCTCTTCAACGCTGAACGGGATGCAAGCTATGACAAAACCTCAAGGGAAGGGGTTCCTCTTTGTGGAGATGTCAATAGAAGGTAAGACCACCAGGGCAATGGTGGATATGAGTGCTTCCCTAAACTTGATCTTCAGCGAGGAAGCAAAAAATTGGGGTTGTAAATGACTAAAGGCAAGGGCTCCATTAAAGTCGTCAACGTAGCAGAGATGCAATTTGATGGAATGGCTAAGGGAGTCAAGACCAGCATTGGGGCATGTTCAAGTACTCTCTATCATTCTTTTAATGATTACAAAGTTGTCATAGGAATGAACTTCTTAGAGCAAGCAAGAGTATTTCCAATGCCATTCGCTAATAGCCTATGCATCACGGAAAGCGGTCAAGCTTGCCCAGTGCCGATAATAAGGTTAAGCAAGCAATAATCTAAAATGTTATCGGAAATCCAACTCAAGGATGGCATTGCCAAGGACAAGGCGAACAACTTGGCTATCCTTGATGATACCTTTGAAGGAGAAAATACCCAAGGACTTTGGATGCCAAGAAAAGTGGTGGAGGATCCTAATGAACCACCGCCAAGAAAGAAGAAAGATGGTTCAACAATGTTGGAGGCAAGGGATAAGCCGTAGCTAGAAAGACTTGCTGCATGATACCGCTCTCTCATAATCAAGGAGAAACCAAAGTTTGTAGTCTGGGGGCAAACCGAGGAGGTCGTTTCAAAGGTGCAGGGGAAGCTATAATGAGGGCATTGCGGGTTTGAGTGGGGAATAGTGCCATGCCCCGTCATTTTCAAGTAAACGACAAGACAAGCATGTGAAGGAAAACTCTAGAAGAGGCATGCATGACAAGAACCTTCTAGAGCGAAGAAGGCGGATGAAAAAATTTCACAAAACTCTAGAAATTTCTACCCAATTCTAGAGGTCAAAGGAAGGCAATACTCCATGAAGAACTCAAGGATGGAGTATGGAGAGTTCAAGAAGAACCTAGAAGGATCTAGGATTATATGTATTTATGTAAGAATTATATGAAATACTCTAGAAAGTAGGAAATTTTAGAATATTCTCATAGCTTGGAGGGGGGTTATAATAAGAGCCTCTCCCCTCATTTGCATTCACATAAGCATTCAATCAAAGCTTCCAAGTATTCAAGTGTGAAGTGTCCCTTTCTTTTTACTCTTATTCTTAGAGCCTTTTTGTGCTTTCAAGTCAAGTGTTGTGAAAGTTATATTGATTTAGTGCCAGAGAAGAGCGCTAAAGTTTTACGGTGACTTGAGGGAAGTTAGCCCGTGACAGTGCTAAGAACTCACTCACAAGACATACAAGACTCAAAAAATGGCCCCGAAATATTTGATTAGATTTCATGAAATCATAGAAGCGCGCCGAGCAAGGGTGGAGGAGGTCAATCATGATGGGACGGTTTTCCTCTCTCATTCCCCTTGGTTCTATTAACGGAGTCCATCAACAAACTGTGAAGGGGGCTTCCATCCGAGACGATCAAACTGTCATCCTGGAGATTCTGGAGGTGAGACACTCTTTTTTTCTTTCTCTTGTATTTTTGAATTTGTCATTCATCTTCCACTTGTTCCTGCTAATCATTTATTGGATCAGTGCGGAACTCACCTTGATCTTTTCATTCTTCTAGTGTATGAGTACATTCTCCAACAATAATAAGTGGTGTCAACATATTTGGGTGAACATATAAGACAACCAAATGGGAGGGATTAGGAGTTTCAATAGGCTTGCTCAGATTCATTGGGAGCAGGTTCAGGCTGTGTAGGAATGTTTCCATTGTTAGGAATGGGGACAGCTGATGGCTCATCTTTATGGTTTACATTAGTAACAGTAGGTTCCAAAAAAGTTGCAGGATCTTAGGTTGCCTCCTGGATAACACTGGCAGAATTAACATGTTCAGAAATATATGGTTCCTTTGCATTTTGTTCTAATAGAACACTTTCAGAAATAGCATATTTAGGAACAGATGGTTCCTTTGCATTTTGTTCAATCATAGGATTATCTATATACAACAATATCAGAATATTGGGTTTCAACTTTAGGTGTAATATGGAGTATTTCTCACTTGTGTGGCCAAACACCTTGCAGTGATTGCAGTAGTAAGGTCTTTGTTTCATAATGATTTATTGCCAATAATCATTCTGAGTGCCAAATCAAACTTCTACATATGGAAGTGTAATATCACTCTCTATTAAAATTCTTGCTGCAGAAAGCCTTGACAGATTAAAGGTAGAAATGTTTAACTTCATTGGTTGTCCAAGGATAGACCCAATAGCATATAGTACTTGATGATTGAAGAATTGAAGCTCGAGTCCATGTAATTTAAACGACATAGACAATGGGAGGTTCTTGACTTGAATCAAAGTCAGGGGATCATTTAAGCAATTTCATATATGCGCCCTCAATTAAGATGAATCTTTTTGATAATATCCTTGCATAGTCTTCTTCTTTGCTCATTTGTATTATAACAACATGTCTTCCATAAAAAAAAGGCTCACCTTTTAGTCCCCAACTAATTTGAAATCTCCAAACCTTTCCTGATTGTCTCCATCTTAGGGTGACCCAATCAGAACTTTCTAATCAGTGTAAATTTATAATTTTCTGTAATGGTTAAAATTTCAGTATCATAGATGAATAATGCTGGTTTGTCCCCTTTTTTCCTGTTTTTTTTATGAAGTTACAATCTCGGTGTCCCGCAAATGAATCATGGTACATTTGCGGAAATGCCAGACTATCTCCGAGGTGGAAATGAGCACTGGCTTTGTAAACCACTGTAGCATAGGAGGGTTTGCCCGCATTCGGAGTAGGTTTAGTCACTAGAGAAGATGAGAGAGCTGCTTTGAAATAAGAAACACAAATACTCCGCAAAAAGCCGAGCAGCGCAATGAATGGCAAGAACCACCCCGACACGGGAAGAATCACCACGACATGGGAGGCCAACCAACGAACAGGCAATGGCGAAGAAAGCATCCAGCAACCCACAAACGAAACGCAGATCAACGAATGGAAGATACTTGCCCAGATTTGCCAACGCCAAAACCCTAAAACAAACGAACATCAAAGTTGCCAGAACCGACTTTCGACGCACAAGGTCTTCTCGAGACTCCGACTCGCCACCATCTCCGCTGGCGAGAGGTGAACCATAAACAAAATTTTGCTTAACACGCTCAGCGATCGTCTGTCGTGGAATCGCCTTACCCGAGCTCCCGTGATCGTGTGTGTGTGTGTGTGTGTGTGTGTGTGTGTGTGTGATTGATAACAAGTAGACCGCACAAATAAGTTATGCATGTAAAACTCTTAAAATAATAGGGGATGTATGGACATACATTTAATGATGATATTTCGTTGAAGGTAATTGTCTTTAATAAAATCTTTGAAATATTGATGCAAGTTATCTTTTCTTTAGCCGAGCTCCCGTGATCGCGTATGTATATGTGTGTGTGTGTGTGTGTGTGTGTGTGTGTGTGTGTGTGTGTGATTGATAACAAGTAGACCGCACAAATAAGTTATGCATGTAAAACTCTTAAAATAATAGGGATGGATGGACATACATTTAATTATGATATTTCGTTGAAGGTAATTATCTTTAATAAAATCTTTGAAATATTGATGTAAGTTATCTTTTCTTTACCCGAGCTCCCATGATCACGCATATATATATGTGTGTGTGTGTGTGTGTGTGTGTGTGATTGATAACAAGTAGACCGCACAAATAAGTTATGCATGTAAAACTCTTAAAATAATAGGGGATGGATGGACATACATTTAATTATGATATTTCGTTGAAGGTAATTGTCTTTAATAAAATCTTTGAAATATTGATGCAAGTTATCTTTTCTTTACCCGAGCTCCCGTGATCGCGTATGTGTGTGTGTGTGTGGTGTGTGTGTGTGTGTGTGTGTGTGATTGATAACAAGTAGACCGCACAAATAAGTTATGCATGTAAAACTCTTACAATAATAGGGGATGGATGGACATACATTTAATTATGATATTTCGTTGAAGGTAATTATCTTTAATAAAATCTTTGAAATATTGATGTAAGTTATCTTTTCTTTACCCGAGCTCCCATGATCACACATATATGTGTGTGTGTGTGTGTGTGTGTGTGTGTGTGTGTGTGTGATTGATAACAAGTAGACCGCACAAATAAGTTACGCATGTAAAACTCTTAAAATAATAGGGGATGGATGGACATTTAATTATGATATTTCGTCGAAGGTAATTGTCTTTAATAAAATCTTTGAAATATTGATGCAAGTTATCTTTTCTTTAAGTTTTTATTTATAAAGTTTAAAGTAAAAAAATAAAAACTGCCAAAAAATAAAATTGATATTAGTTTGATTTGTAGATATAGTGATAATTTTGGTAGATTAATCATTAGGAGTTATATTATTAGATGGATCAATTTTTTTATTGATTCTAATTTTATGATATGCTCAATTTTAAAGTAAAGATAGATTCTTGTTTTGATTCAGATTTATGTTCAAATTTGATCAAGTGACTATGTTTAATTTCAAATTCAAGATGAACTTGTTATACTATGTAGGCTATGATTCAAATTCAAGTTATTAAAATTGGAGGTATAATCATATTATGATTGCATTTTCTTACATATAATTTGTTATTTATGGATATATATGAAGCATAATTTCTTCAATTAAATTTGATCATACATAATCCTAGTATTTGGTGTGTATTTAGTAGGTTTTAGTTGAGAACGGAGAAGTTAGTAATTTGTTTTAGAAGTAATAATCAAAGATTTTTTTATTTTAACATGGGGATAATTGTATTATTTTTTCATACTTTAAGCTGCATAGTAAGCCTTATCTAATCTTTATTGAATTATAGTTTAATCCATACTTAATTTCTTAACTAGTTCTTTAGTAATATAGTTATTGAAAACAAATAAACTTTTGATTAGTAATATTTGGTTACAATACTTTTAAACTCAAGAAAATATTCCAACACAAGATGCTAAAACATTCTCCACGCTATTGAACTTTGTGATCAATGTATGATGATTATGGTGAATATTACTCTTTTAAGTTTATGTTTTATATTATCCCATTTAAATTTTGTTTTAGCAGTAACACTTCACCAATTTTTTTTGCTTCTCTTTAATTTTATTTTAATAAATTCAGCATACTTCTTCAAAACTTCTACTCATATAGCTTTTTATGCTTAATTTCTTTTATGAATTTGAATATTTTAAGGCTTGATGATTGGAATAATTGTTAAATTTTTTAGACAACAAGTAATATCTCAATTACAAAGAGCTTACATATCTGTATAATTTTTTTGTCAAAATTTGAGTACTGTCACTTAGACTGTTCAATTTCTCATTAAGAAAGTAATAGAATGTCCCTCTAGGCTCAAAGCTCTCCAAGTACCGACAATCGATGCAATACAAAAAAACTTATTAAAATTTTGACAATCTAACCATGGTGCATTTCTAAGGGTCTCATTTATTTGAATGTATGATCAACAGAACTTGTTCATTTAAAATTCTATTTTTAGATCATCATAATATTGAATCCCTTGATGAATCATCTTTAGAAAATATTCGTATCATGATGACTTTAATTGTCATGCAGATTAGCCTGTTGTCCAATTATTAATTGCCTTATTCTTTTTTTTTTTAATCTTTAGATAATCTATCACTATATACATCAAATCCCAAAAGATAACATATGATATCATAAAAATTTTCTTAAAATTTTGATATAATTTTTTTTTTACACTTCAAAATTTTTTGAGGGTGCGCCAATTCATACTCTTAATTTTTTATATATCAAAATATCATCGAAGTATACAATAACTATTTTTTTAATGAAAGTTTACTAAAATAATTTATAATCTCATAAAAGTACTAGATGTATTAGTTAATTTGAAAAACTTTACTAGCATTAAGATAATAAATATTTTGTTTTAAAAGCAAGGTTCATTCAGCTCCTTCTCAAATTCTCACTTGACGATAACCACTTAAACTGATTTAGAAATGAGAACATTAGTCATTATGTCTAACATATCATCCCATCAGGGTATAGAAAATTGATATTTGATGATAATATTATTATTTGCTGGAGTATCCACGAATATGTGTTAACTGTCATTTATTGAATTGCAAGTGAAGTAAGATGACACCACTTTTCTTGAGTTCGACATGTTTTATTTGACAAATTATCTAATGATGTCTTATAAAACAATGTGTCATGATGTGATAAAGACAAATAAGATTTTTTAATTAATTCCTTCATTTCAGTCCATGTAATTGTAGGTTCTTTACAAAACCTTTTCATTTAATTGTCCATATATTTATTTAATAGGGTTTGGCATGCTTGGTTAATTTTTCATTTTGCAAATCTTTCTTGAGCATACTCAACATTATTTGTTATTTAAAGAAATTATTGATGTTTATTACTAGATATGTTCAGCTTCAGCATCATAGATTTTACATCTTTTATGCTCATAAACTTTGTTGTCCTTTTTTTATACAAGTTTATATTTGATTATTCTGCCAAAAATTATCTTCTTATCTTTTACCCACATTAACTTTTGAGTGAATAGATTTGTCATTACAATTTTATTAAAGTTCATGTTCATGCGAGTGAAATTGATTGGTCCAAATTTTCACCTGGCCTCTTAACCCCAACTTATATCTTCACTCATTTGATTTTTTTTTTTAATTCAATAATTTTCCCAGTTAATTTACAAAAATTTTAAAATCTCATCCATTTGATGATCTCTTAGTTGACCTTAATTTCTGAATTTTACTTCTAGTTGATATGTTGACAAAAATTTGTTTCTAATTCCAATTTGACATAGGCCATTTTAGTATTTCTTTTCTTATTGTCACTAAATAATGCTATGAATTAGTATATCAAAAATGATGTTTAAGCTTTAAGCATTTTTAATAGTGTACAATCTTGATTCTTCGTTAAAATTTTTTTTTCCGAGCGTAGTGTAAGCTTTGCTCGAGCTTGATTCAAATTAATGAGGTTTAAACGAGTAGTTGGAAACATAAACGGCCTTATCAAATCGAGCCTATGAAGCCTTGATGAAAGAATCTTTTTTTAGCTTTAAAAGATGAAAAATTTAGCATGTTTTAGAAATTTTAGAAGTTCTTAAAATGTGGTTTCCAATTGCCTCTTGCAAGGCCAATTGGGTAACAAGTTCGGCAATTCAACTTAATGTTTACAACTTATAAACAACACCACTTTAACATTCTAGCAATATGGAACTAAATGAATAAATAAAAGCTTGAATTCAAATGATTATGAACGAGTCATAATCGAGCTTTATATCAAGCTTTAGAATGCGTTTGGGGCAGCTTAATTGATGCTTTTGCATTTTGAAAACGCTTCTCACGAGTTTTTCTATCATGTTCTACCTGCTTATCCTAAAACGTGATATGAGTTGTTTATTAAATGCGGCCGCAGGATAAACCACGCGACCTGCGTTCTTACCTCAAATGTTTACCTGCTTGCTCTGCGTTCCTCGCTCGACCCCCGTTCTTCCCTAGGTGGCGGCTCACTCTCCTCTCTCACTCGAGTGCCCCTCGCTTGTCTTTCACCTCCTCCTCATTCCGACCTCAGTTACTGTGCGTTATAAGTTATTTCGATGGAATGTCTTTTTCTGTATGCGATCTGTGCAATGGAATGGTAATCTCTTTGCAGTTTTCCGATGAAATGGCTTTCCTCGCGTGTTTTTTCTATTTTTTGATAATTTGGAGAATGGGTGAAAGTTTTTTGATGGATTGCCTTACTGTGATGTGGTTGGCCTTGGGTGCTCTATGTGTTGTGGTTGTCGGCATATATAAGGTTGGTTGCTTTGTATATTGTGGCTATGGCTGTCTTGGTACTGTTTTGAAGTTGGAATGGGTTTAGTGGGAGGAAGATTCTTTCAAAACTAATTAGTTAATTAACAATGGAGAGAGATGTTAATTGCATTGGAGAGATGAGAAGATTCTCACATTTTAATTGCATTGGAGAGATGAGAAGATTCTTTCACATTTTAATTGCATTATTTAATTTCATTATTTAATTGCATTAGAAGATTCTATTGAGGTGGGTTCTCCTAGATGGTCTATTTGTCGCTGTTGGTTGGTGTCACATGTGAAATCCTGATAAATGCAATCAAGTTCCTCTCTTCTATTCGATGCCGTGGTTTTTTAGGTACTTATGGATGACCTTTTTTGGTGATATGCATATGTGACACACGAGCTTGATTTTAAGTGAGCTAAAGACAACCTCAATTGTCTTATTGTAGTGACAGATTCGTTGGTTGGTAGACCAATTTCTCCGAGACCTCACATCTATAAAAAACTGTAATTAATTACTTCTGTTAGTAATTTCAACTTCTGTTATGAGTAATGAATTTCCTTTTGAATTATTCAGGGAGGATGAGTTCTAGGATTTCATGGACCTACCAACAAGAGTGCGCGTCTTTGAGATTTAATTTAATTTATGTATGTATATTGATTTTTGAAAGTAAAACTTTAAATTTTAAAATATGAGAATGAACGAATCTCATTTATTTAATAGTTTAGATGAACGAGCGTAATATCGCAAGTATCGCGTCTATTCCGAAGAATAGACACCCTACTTCGACAATATCACTCGATCAAAAAGACAAGTCATGACATCCGTTACGTGCTCGCGAATCTTTATGTGGACTAAATAATTTCACTATTTAATACGAAAGAATTAAATAGGGTTTATATCTACAGGTTCATAAAGCTCACATGTAAGTGACACCTATAAGTCGATTACCCCTCGAATGACCGAGGTCGCTCGAGAAGCTCTCGATTTAGATCGAGCTTTATCTTCATGAATTGAGGTAGAGTTTTTAAATAGTGTGATAGTAGGAAATCCAATAGGTGAAAGACGCAATGTGGAACAGTTATTTCCAGAGTCAAAGAAAAAAGAGGTAGGGGACGTCACGGATCTCGAGGAGAACCTCGATGACTTCCCAGACTATCCTAATATTGGGCTTTAAATTTTGGAAATGAATTTATTTAAGTTTCAATCCTGCCAATTAATTATAGGGATTACATTTGCATAATATCCGATTATGCAGACAACCTGAAAGGTAGGAGGATTTACGCCGTATCGGACGACGATCTCGGAATCCTAAGCGAGTTAGGGCTTATATTGCACAACAAGACTATGCAAAGGCCTAAAAGAACAGTTGAGGATTTATGTCGCATTAGGCGAACTACGCTCAAGTCACATGGGCATTGTTATACGGACTAAGGAATGTTTTTGTTGAAGTAGAGACAAGTTTCTTGATGAAGATGTCCATCGTTGCCACATCGTGCTCCAAGCTCCTGTCGTGAAGAGGTAGAGCTTTTGGGTGATGAGTCGTAATATTCGATCAGTTAGCTGCATGGTTGAGTTCTCCTAAATATCCTATGCAAATACGTTTAAAGTTGTACAATGTGTAGCAGGGTATAACACACAGGAAGTAAAACATGCAGTAGAGTATATTACAACGTGCTAAAAAAACAGTAGCAGATACGAAAAGTAACATGCCGTAAATATAAACAAATCTGTATACCTGAGAGATCCGTTATTTTATTAAATTAGTAAGAAAATGAGTGTGTCACACAAGTGGAAACCAAGCCGAAAAAGCAATATCGTCCATAAAACTCGAAAAAATACGACGAATGACTTACGGTAGAAAATTCGAGAAATGAATAACAAAACAAAAATAAAATCATCAAAACCTCGGGAAAGTCCCGGAAAAAGGACCATGAGTGCTTCATTCGAAAATCATACGAAAATTCCGAATAAAACTGCAAGCACTCGGGTCGGGCTAGGCTCAGAACTGTGTAGTAATGCTCGAGGGTCGTCGAAGGCTACTCGGTCACCCGAGTGTATAGAGCCCGCTACTCGACTAGAAGGGTGTCTACTAAACCTAACTCGCAGAGAGTGTTCCTTAACTCAAGATTGATAATCAACAAGTGGACAACCAAATTTATAATATAGTTTTAAAATTTATGTTTTTAGCAAGCACGTGGATTTCAGGCATTCAAAAGAGAGTTTATGTCGATGTTTTGGTTGTAGTGAAAATATGTTTTCGTTGTAAAATGTAGTATCATATTCTTATCAGATTTTGAAAATTGGGATTGTCCACGAGTCGATCACTTCGTCGGGTGTAGGATCGACTAGCAATCCTAGAAGGTTCGGTGCTCCGCATGCTTATAGCGGTGAATGATACCGTCATCCTACGGTTCACCGGGACCCTGGAGCGAGTCCTAGTGTCATAGGATGAGATATCATTCCATTCTACCACCGGTGTGCCTTTATCATCAACACCCTCACTGCCCCAAAACAAAACGAAAAACAAAACAAACTCCGAGAGAAGCAGGGAAAACAAGTCAACAGCAAAAAATGGAAGGAAATGAGACTAACCCTACCTCCAAATCCGATTTAAAAGAGGCGGGGTCCAAACGGAAGGAGGGTTAGTCTAGAACACCCCTAAAATAAGGTTTGAGGTGTTCCCAAACTTCACAAAGCAAGTGAAAGAAGTATTATCCAAATACGGCTCAAGATCCTTGAATCAATCCAGAGGATATCATTTTCTCAAATTTCATAATTGGATCGACCTGAAGAGGGTGTCCTTTCCAAATCTTAAATCGAAAGCAGGGTCGAACCGATATGATGACCACACTTAAAAGATCTCCCGACACCGGTATCCAAACCTCGAAATATTTTTTATGAAATCAATTCATCCAAGCCAAATATTCTCTCCAAAGTAAAATTCGGAAATCTTCCAAACTTCATAAATCGAACAAGAGGAAAATGGCCCGGAGAAGACCACCTCCAAACCTATGCTAAAATTGAAGATTTTCCAACTTCCAAATGATTTATAACTCCCCATATATTATAAGTGCAAAATCTTCCCACAATACCAAATAGAGTCTCACGACTAAAGCAACAGAAACCAGGGGGAGCTCACAGCCAAGGCACAGATAGAAGAGAAAGGTTTGCGACCAAGGTGGTAGTAACAAAGGCCCACACTAGCATTTCCAAATTCATGCTAACATTAAGATTTCCAAACTCCCAATTTGATTCATAACTTAACATGTCACAAAAGTGTAAAATCCTCCAATAAATCCAGATAGAGGCTCTCGGCTAAGGTAAAAAGAAAGGAGAAGTCATCCCAGCATAAAGCTTGTAACAGGATTCACCACAAAGCCGTACCCATAGCCCAACACAAAGCCACAACAGGGAACTACTGCATGAGTGAAACCGAGCCAGCACAGAGCTCGAACCCGAGCCAAGTATGGGGCCAAAAACAGACCCAAAATCATACCAAGAATACGTTTTTTAAAGCATTCAAATGAGAACAAGCATAACTTATCAAATCAGGCTCTCGGGTAGGGGCTAAAGTGAGCAAGCCGAGCCCCACATAAAGGCCAAGATAGGTCTTTTAAATCATTAAAACTTAAGACAAGCCACCCAAACTCTTTCAAGATGATTCAATGAGGCTAAAACCGGATCAAACATGAAGTTAAAACAAATATTTCCATATATTCCAAATATAATGCTGCCACATATTTCAAATGAGAATAAACATGGAAAACTTTCCAAACCAATTAGGGTCTTTATAACATGCATCTCATCAAAATAAGGCTACAAGGAGCTAGAAACAAGCCCCACATGCATGTTAAAAAGCTAAATAAATCCTTCCATAACTCATGCCAAACCAAAGTAAGCAAAGGGGGATCACAATACACATCTCAACATGCTTGCAAGAGAGGTTAATCCTTGCCTGAAGCTCATACCTTTAATATATAAAAAATGAAAGACTAGCGCATGCTTTAAGTAAGAACAAACATAGAGTCCTTTCTCCATCACTTCTAGCATGCATTTTTTTTTGAAAAAATAAAGCTTAAAGCATTGGAGCAAAACCTCCATATGCTTGCAAGAGCCAAATGAGCCTTCCAATATCTCATATTAGATAAGAATAAATGTAAAACCATGTGATACATATCCCAACATGCTTAGAAAGAGGAATTAGCATGAACTTAAAGCCATATTTCCAACATTTTTTGCATTTGCTTTGAACATAAAGAAAAGAGGAGAGTAACAGCATGCCACTCCTACACCATCTCAAGAAAGTAAACAAAGTCTAAATTCTAGAACATGCTCATGCTTTCATTTTACATATGCTTCAAGTAATAAAAATGCCCTCAAATCTTTGTATAAGAACATACTAGCATGCCACTAGAGAAGGAGAGCAAGAAACTATCATTTGTGGAATCAAATAAACCATTCCATAGCATGTAAACACCCATCCGAAACAGTAAACAGGAAGGACCGAACCAACAACAAGATTACGGGCTCCCTGGGCCAAACCGAGAAGAAGAGAGGGGGTAGAGGAAGGTTACCAGTCGACATAGAGCACACAAGAGAAGCAAGGATTCAGACACCAATCCAACAGCACATCCCCTTTCTCACAAGAATTTTCGGGCAGCCTCAAATCCCACTTCAAATGGGGCATTTATAGGCAATGGAAGGGGAGAAGTGTCGAACCTACCTGTAGGGGGCGAGTTTGAGGCAGCGACAAAATGCCGCAGAGGGGATGGGTTCGGCCACGGGATCGCGCAGGGAAGAGCAGGAGAAGATAGCGTTGCCAGGGATAAGGGATGGACGCGCGCGGCTCGAGGAGGAGACCGCAGGAGATGGAAGTCCGGTCGGGCGTGCAAACAGGAGAGCGGGAGAGGGAGATGGGCCGAGTGTACGATGGGGAGGATTTTGTCTTTAGGGAGAATATAAAATATATAATAATAATAATAATAATAATAATAATAATAATAATAATAATGTTATTATAATTATTTTTATCATACAAATTTTCGGCTTTTTCTCCCCGACGAGCTATCATCGCGAAATAAATGTCAATTTTAGGTGAAACCGATGTTATGGACGCACTGGAGCAGTCAATTTCGTCATCTGAGGTCGTTCGGACAGCCTCGTCGACGGTCGCGTCGAAAGTGCGTCAAATCCGGCCTTTTCTGAAATTCTGACTTTGATGTCGATCGTCCAGGTTTTTAACTTCGGTTTTGATCCGTTGCGGAGTACTGAAAGCGTCGAGGCCGCGAATCGAGGAATTTGTGCGCGGTGGTGCAAGAAATGTGCACGAGGCTGTCCTAATGTCCGGTGGTCCTATGGGGACTCAATTTGGATTCCTTACGTCAATTCCAACCTGCTATGAGCTAGAGGTACGGAATTTCGTCCAGGACTCCAAAAGAGTGACAAAGTGGCTTCGAACGTTCTAAAACGAGGTGGGTCTTACTGCTAGGGGTCAAAGATCGTTGGGGAAGCTCCTTGCTTGAACCCAAGGCTGATGGCACTCAAGAAGAACATCTTGATGCTTTGCTCCATCAAATTTGTTTGTTGAAATTGAAGTAACTCCCTTGGATGTGTTTTATTGCTTTAAAAAAGAATCGGTTAATCAACCATTTGTTTTGATATTTAAATTTGTAATCGCTTAATGATATTTAAAATTTAATTAAGCTTGTAGCAATCTATAAAATTTTAAATATAATTATATTAATTCGTACTGTTCAAGTCAACAGTTTTTTGTTTTTGTTTTTTTATTTTTTTATTTTTTTCATCATAGCAGCCTAAAATTATTCATTGCATTTATTCTATTCTTTCTTCCATATATTTAAATCATTTATTCTCTATATTATTTTATGATGCCTTTTTTTGAATTCTGCAGAGTAAATTTGAGCAGTCTAATGTCCTTTTAGCTGCTCAAGTGGTGAATCAGTTAGCTACTTGTGTTATCAGACAATCAAAGAGCAAGTGGGAATCTGAATCTGCTTCTACAGATCTTCCTCTTGCTGATTTTCTTTCTCTTGAACCATTTGCTGCCCTATTCAAAAACCAGAAGGGACGTAATCAACCTAAGCTTTTTGCTGCTGATTTAGCTTTTGCCACGCTTAAGGGTATCAAAATATTCACGGAGCTCTGTTCGGAGGATTCTGAATGGCAGAAAAAATTAGTTGATTTTGGAATTCTTTGCCTGCTTAAACGTTTACTTGTGGGAGATGATTATGAAAAACTTGCAGCGAATGAAACATATGATGCTTCAAGAGCCATGGAATCACAAGACCGGCCCTCAACTGTTGCTGTAGACCAGCCAGCCTCAGAGTCTAATGATTCTTCTAGTGTTCGCGTTCCCCCTGCTGCACACATACGCAGACATGCTGCACAGCTTCTCACAGTCCTCTCTCTTCTCCCAAATGTGAAAAGATCTATTGCTGAAGATGAGATGTGGTGCCAATGGCTTGAGAGTTGTGCAAGTCAGAGGATTCCTTGTTGCTCTGATTTAAAAATTCAGAGCTATGCTAGGGCAACACTGTTGAATATATTTTGCTCTGAGAATATTGGAAAACAGTCTTTAATAGAAGAAACTAAGGAGGGCCGATCAGTTTGTGCTCAATATAAAGATATGCTTTTTTTGATTAGTCCTGGTCTTTCACATTGGAAATGTTCTAAAATGAATGCTTTGGTAGACCCATCGAATAAAAGGGAATCCGCTTTTTCTTTGTTTTCTTCGGGTGGTGATGGGGATGGATATAGTTCAAATCAGACTAGTGAAAATTCTGACTGTGTTAGCCGGGCAGATGTAGCTTCACATGGGGAATCCCCTTTGATCGATGTTGTTTTTGTTCATGGTTTACGTGGTGGCCCATTTAAGTCCTGGCGTATGGCGGATGACAAGGTCTCAACCACGAGTAAAGCAGGATTGGTAGAGCATATAGATAGAGAAGCTGGGAAAGAGGGAACGTTTTGGCCAGGTGAATGGCTATCGGCTGATTTTCCACAAGCAAGACTTTTTACTCTAAGATATAAGGTTCGTTCTTAAAACTTTGCCTTTTCAACTATAATTTTTCTCCAACTCAATTGCCATGCATGGAACATTCTGCCTGCCTTAGTTCTAGCTATAGCAGTTTCAATTTTCGTGGTCTTTTCCAGGTTGGGCACATTGATGATCATCTACAACTAACTGAATAATTTATGCAGACAAAACTAACTCAGTGGACGGGAGCTAGCTTGCCTCTCCAGGTTTGTGCAATCTCCAATCATAAAATTTTGACCTTTCCTGAAATCTTTTCTCAGTCGTGTGAGTTCTCATTTTATGGTCAAAACAAGAATCCTTTTTGATCATTCTTGTGGATTTTGTCATCAGTTTTGCTCATGGAATCACAGTTCTGGAGCAGGGCTAAAGTTTTGACTTTTGTTGTTGTTGTAATTATTAGTCCTAGAATGATTTATTGTTCCCGTGCTGCTGTATTTGTTAGTCTAAATAAGTAAAGGGTTGTCTCGTCACTTATTAGGTTGTTGAAATCTATCCAAGGTAGTTTTCATATCCATGCTTGCATCCCTTAAATCAACATTCGTTCATCTTCTGAAGGAAAAATGTTGTTGCAAGCTTATATTTAGTCTAAAATGTAATTAACTTGTTGATATGATCTAAATATTGTCCGCAAACATAAGGCTATAAAATAATATATAAGTCACACTTGAAACATTTGGCCTAGTTACATGCTGATTAGTCGAACCACAATGATTCCTGCATGTAATATCTATATGCCACTATTTTGCTTAACAATATTGCGATGTTAAATTACTCTTGAGCTTCATGTCGAAAACATTTCTTGCATTCAATTAAAAAAATTATTTGTTTTTCACAATGCGGCCTATCATGCTATCCATTTGTCACCCGTCTCTTGGTTTTGAGTTTTGTTAGAAAGTTTGAGTTGTATCTATCTAATATCGGTACCTCCAAGGAGTCATCTTCTCAAGATTTCAGAAAATATTTCGTGTTGTAATTGTTCTGAGTCTAAGGAAAGCTTTTTTTTTTTTAATTTTTTTCAATGCATTGATTCTCTTGAATTCTGGAAATGATATCAATAATAAGCATGGTATCCTTTTGTCTCATGATTGTCGTCTTCTCTAATGTCACAATTTCTTAGATATCAAAACTGATTTTAATTATCACACTTAATTGATGTTAAATTCTCCTTGTGATATTTTTGTTGTGTTTGAGTTTACTTTTATTTTCTTTTAAAGATGTTTACTTTTTCTATTCCATGATCTTTGTCACTATTTGTTTTTAACCATTTAATGATGTCTTTGTCAGGGATTTCCGCCTTTGATGCCTTTATTCCTCCATTTCTACTACAAGACTTTAGTGTCCTGTTATTAATCAATTAACATCGTTAGATGATATTGTGAAACACATCTTGAATATCTTCTTGTTTGTTTTGAATCCATCTAACATTCTACTAGTTGTTTCAAGTAAAACATTTTCTAGTTTATTAATATATCTTTCCCTAAACATCTTTTTCCCATTTCACACTAATGCCTGTCATCAAGAGAGACATCGTTAGATGGTATTGTGAAACACGTCTTGAATCTCTTCTTGTTTGTTTCAAATCCATCTAGCATTTGAACAGTTGTTTCAAGTAAATCATTTTCTAGTTTATTAATATATCTTTCTCTAAACATCTTTTTCCCATTTCATACTGATGGTGGTCATCAAGCGGGAAGGCCATTTACCATAAATATACACTAGTGGGATTTTTGAGATCTCTGCAGGAGTAAAAAAAGATCTACAAGCCTCATTAATAAATATGCTGGTGAGGCTAGGATACTTTCTAATTCTAGCTTTGTGGCTTCTTGCCGAGTAAATTAGGCATTGGGGAACTTTTTCATGGATTTTGTAAGAGTTAATTACTAGTTCATTACTGATGTAAACATGTGCTAGTTGATAGTATTCTTTTATTTCAGATGTATTCCATCCAATTGTAATTGCTTGGCTAATGATGAGGGTGGTTTCCCAAAATTTAATTTGGCTGATTTTGATGCGTAAGTTTGTATATATGTTTTTTTTTAAAAAAAAGATATATCATTTGATTGGGTGTAGTTTGAAAACAACTTTAGTTTTAAGATCTACAAACCATCTCAAACGTAATGATTCAGACTACACAAATAAAATGTGTGAAGTTAAATGATCATTTTTTAAGACATGTTATTCATCCATACATCATGTTATTCTTTGTGGTATATGATATTAACCATTTTCTTTTAATGAGTTTGTTTTCTTGACCTACTGGAGCTCGGGCCATGAAAAGTTTAAGTGGTTGAGTTTCGTCCTGCTTTGCAGGAAGTTAGCACAATGCTGCTGGATAGGCTTCTCGCTGCGGGGATAGGGGATCATCCTATTGTTTTTGTGACTCATAGGTACATGTTTTGTGCCTTTTAGCTATATTGTCAATTACTTTAGTGCCCATATTTTGTCAAGGTTGCATTATGTCCACAATTGCATGGACACGTGCATTCATTCGCATATTTATCAATTTACTCATTTTGGTTTGTATGTGCTTAACTTTAGACTTTATACATTGAGATTAACTAGTTCATTGAGTTTTCTTTGCTTTCTTTTCATTTGAAAGAGAGTCCAAGTTATGTAATTACTGGGGGCTTCTTTGAACAAGGAGCAGAGTGAAGGAATTAGCATTGATTGAATGAAGGGAGCTTGACAGTGGATTGTTATGCTCTAAACAATTTTTAGTCGAGAACAGTTTATTTTTTGTTTCATTTTTATATTTATCTCATGAAAAGACATCTATCTTTTCTTGAGAAGAATAAAGCATATGACAGTATTCCACCATAAATTATGTGTTATTCGTATCAGATAGGAAGGAATGGGAATGTGGCTGGAAATGAGCTTCTTCTAGAGCAATGTTTGTCGGAAGGTTGGAAATGGACAAGAAAGAAGTGCATTACTCAAAACTCGCACCTGGAATGATCCTTTTGAAAGTTTTTTCTATCTCTCGCTTGCAACATAAATTCTTTGCTTCAATGACCTTATGGACTAGAGAAATTGTGTCCTCTATATTACTTCTATCAGTTTTCTGGGCTATCAACTAGAAAATCTTTAACGATTGCCCTACAACCCACACAAACACACACCCATTCATACTGATCGGTGTCTTTTTTTTTATTCATATCTGAAACTCATTCCTCTAGCTATTTTTTGTAAATGGTATATAGGAAGCTATAAGTTATAAAAACTTTTCCTGTGATATGCATCCCGGACATCTACTTTCTGAAATTTTGTTCCATTATATGTTCATTTTCGATTTTCGATTCTATTTATTTAGAGGCGGCATTGACGTGCATTTGTTGGAACCATATGTATTAGGTGCACTTCTTTTATTTTTGAAACTAAATGAGTTATGCATAAGTTCTAAGTTCACAGATTGAATATTTGCAGCATGGGAGGCCTAGTTGTGAAGCAGATGCTGTATCAAGCCAAGCTGAATAAACTCAATAAGTTTCTTGATAACACTGTTGGAATAGTATGCCTCTGAAGCAACTCCTATACTGAGCCCAATCAAATTCTGATATCTTTTTTATTTTTTTATTTCAGATCTTTTATAGCTGCCCGCATTTTGGTAGCAAACTTGCAGATATGCCTTGGCGTATGGGCCTAATACTGCGTCCAGCACCATCGGTTAGAAATTTTTGTGCACCTAATTTTGGAGGCTAGGATATCCTGTGAATCCGCTAGTTTAAAAAAGTTGGATATATGCTGTAAATATTTTTTCCGTTCCTTTAGATTGGAGAACTTAGAAGTGGATCCCCAAGGCTGGTAGAGCTGAATGATTTTATACGTAATCTTCACAATAAAGGATATCTTGAGGTTCTTAGCTTCACTGAGGTAACAAACTTTACCTGGTATAATGCCTGTGTGTGTGTGTGTGTTTGTTTTTCTTTTTTTTTTATTATTTTTTTTCTTTTTGGAATGTAGTTAATCTTGTAAGCTCTTCCACAGACCCAAGTTACTCCAATTGTTGAAGGTTATGGCGGATGGGCCTTTCGGCTAGAAATTGTACCAATGGAATCTGCCTACCCTGGGTTTGGTGAACTTGTTGTAAGTGTTATATTCAGTGATTTGCAACAACTTACAAACTTAACTGTTCATTTGTGAAGTTGCGAAATGGATTAGTGAAGGTTGATAAACTCATTTTTTTATTTGTACTATTAAATGCATATGCTCGTGCAATAGGGGGATTTTTTGCTTTGTGCTTTCACTTATCGGAGTTGCTAACCTAATTTTGGAGGTGTGATCCAAAGATCCTAGTTGTTGTGGTGGGTGGATTAGTGACGCGGGATGGCATTCCTCCTGCAGACGCGAGCTCCTGTATTTCTGTAGTACCGCGTGATTGTGGAACATCCATGATCACAAGATGTCTCCCGGGATACACCCTAGTTTTTAGTTTTAGCATATTTCCTACATTTTTTTTTCTTTCATATTTATCTATTTTCTAATCAGGTTATTTGCTATTAACTAACTATTTATATGTTGTTATTTTGCTGTTTTAGCAGATTTTTGACTTTATTTATGTCAATATTTTTAAAAGCGTGCTTCACAAGCGAAGCGAAGCGAAGTGCATGGCATCTGCTTCGCTTTGTTGAGGCATGCTTCAGAACATTGAAGTAAATTTTTCTATGTTTTTTTTTTAATTTTTAAGTTTCTAATTATTGCTGCAAGCTATCAGAATTGTTTGAAAATTTAATTTTGTAGGTTTACTTTATTTGTTTTCAAGTTATGCATTGTATCACATTTTTTATTTTATATCAACTTTTAAGTCATGCATTGCTTTGTACTTTGATAACTGGTTTATGTATTTTGGAGAGTTTTTTTTTTATCTCCCACTTTAAGAGTGTTGTATCCACTTTTTTTTTTTAGTGGTGTCTTTGTATCGTGCTTAGGAACAGGTCGTAAACGTCCTCACCGCTCTTGCCATACCAATTAGCTATTTGCCCACCATTTTTTGACGGGCAGTTGCCGAACTCGCTGCCACCTACTGTTTACAGCAGAAAACCACTGTTTTCTTGCTTCAGTTTATTATCCAGAAACTTTTCACGCCGATTTTTAGCTGTCATCCATCATCTCACTCTCGTTACCCACCCTCTCTAATGCTTTTTGGTGCTCTATCACACATTCCGGGAGCCCTAAAATGGTATCATTTAATATTAAAGCCCGATAAACCTTAATTTTTTAGGGATTTGTCTTCCTTGGACCAAATCCAAAATTTAAAAAAAAAAAAAATCCCCACCATAACTAAAACATTCGACCGCAATTTCTAGCCCCAACCCTAAACTTTCAAATTCTAACATTTTTCAACTTCATTAAAAATGCACTCCCACACTACCACCAAAGTTTATGTTCTCAACTAATATTTGATTTGCAATCCTACATCCGTAAAAAAATTGATCGGAAGAAAAGAACGTCATGTCGTCAAGAAGAAGCTCTTAGCGAGTTGTCCATGAACTTACTACGAAGAATATGCGATGAGAAATTCTCTAACTGCAACAAAGACTTGCCGCTTTGAGAGGTGACAACCTAGTGAGATCACCAATAACCTCAATGGTGAATTGGCAGATCTAGGGGAGGATGTGAATTTCTTCTATCAAGAAATATTCAGCGACAAAGAACCAATGCCCCAATGATTTGCCATGAAATATCATAGAAGCCAGGATTTTGGAGTAACGGTAGATTTACCAGATTTTAACGGTCGCATGGATTCGAATGAGTTTTTCAATTGGCTCCAAATAGTGGAACGAATGTTTTAGTCCCATAACAAAAGAGTTAAATTGCCATCCATCAAGCTTAGGAAGAATGCTTTCTTGTGGTGGGAGAATCTGAATCGTCTTTGTCAGCATGAGTGGAGAAACAAAATCACTAAATAATCTATAAAATGAAAAAGGCGATGCGATGCAAGTACCTTCCCCCACATTATCGACAAAATATGTTCATAAAACTTCACTATCTATGTCAACGAGATTCTTTTGTGTAGTACACAATTGAATTTGATCTTGGTGCTGAAATGTGAGTTGGTAGAACCAAAGGAACATACAGTAGTAAGGTACTTGGAAGATTGAGGTCTTCTATTAGTAATATGATGTAGTTGCAACCTTATTGGTCTTTACTGGATGTAAAAACTCTAGCTATAAAAGTGGATAAACGTTACTGGGTGATTGCATCCCTTATAGGCAGAGTTCAACTCCCAGATTAGGCAACAAGAGTACATCTAGTGGAGGTTCTAGTTTGACCCCGTCCGAGGAAAGGTCGGCTCAAAGTGGAGAAAAGTGAAGATTAAGTCAAAAACTGTTTTAAGTGTCACGATTTTGGACATATTGCATTAGAATATTTTTCACTAAGTAGGGAGCAGGTGAAGAAATGGGCTATGATATAGGAGTAAATAAAGATTTCAAATATGAGTATCAACTTCTAACTGACGAGGGAGAGATACTAGTGATTCAAGCTGAGCCTATGAGAGACTTTAATGGGACTAACATTGGTTGTCCATGAAGGTCGAGTTAGTGGAGCCACTACCAGAAAAGGTACAGTCAGTGTTTAGAGGGTTGTTGGATGTCCTGACTGACAGTTTACCTCTTGAGTGACTGTCACCAAGCGTAGTCCAACACGTCATAATTTTTATTCCAAAAATAGCTCCTCTAGACATACTTGTTTATCTGATGCGCCCAATTGAGTACTTGGAGTGGGAGAAGTATGTTACATATTTAATGACTTGAGATTTCGGTCGTGAGAGTATCAGTTTATGCGTAGTTTTAGCTCTGGTTGTGCCAAAATTATGATGATTATTTATTCTATCATGATACACTTTGGAAGGAAGTATGTGTTTTAGAGTTGAGTGAAACGGACGTGAGCATAGATTTTATAGCGGAGTTGCCTCACACACAACAAGGCAATGATTTTATTATGATGGTGGTAGATCGATTCCAGAAGCTTCCTAGGAATAGGACGAAGCTCCATCTACCTAGGGAGAGTGACGCAAGATGTCATCCCTTCCGCGAACGTGAATTCCTTCGTTTCTGTGTCATTGTGGGATGTCTTTCTGTTCGAGATACACTGTCGGTTTTAGTTTTACCAAATTTCTTACATTTTTTTATTTCTTTCCGATTTGTCTATTTTATAATTAGGTTATTTTCTATTAGCGAACTATTTATATGTTATTTTGCTAGTTTAGCAAACTTTGATTTTATTTATGTATCTTGGAGATGTTTTTTTTCCTGCTTTAGGAGCATTGTATCACTTTTTTTTTTGCATGTGGTGTGTTTGTATCTTGCCTAGGAATAGATGGTGAACCTCGTCGCTATCAGTACCACTTTGTTTCATCGTCCGCCTCACTGTTTTAAGCAAGGACAGCCACCGAACAGCTCAAATCTGCTGTTGGACAGCAAATTTCATCTCTTATCCCCTCCAAATGTCATCGACCTCGCATACTATCATTCTTTTACTGTTATACAACCACCTTCACTCAAAATCGAATTCCTAAACACCTTCTAGGAGCCCTAAAACGGTGTCACTAAGGGTGTGTGGGACTGTGCAATTTTGAGTTTCTTAATTTAGCTTTTTTTTCTTTTATTATTTGCTTTATACGTTGAATGTACTTCATTCTTTAGTTGTTTTTTCTTTGGTAAGTTGTAATGGGCATAACTAATTTTGCCCTAATCGGTTCTTATATGACAAGAGTTATATTTTGAAAATTGAGAAATAAGAGAATACGCTTTTCTCCATCTTTTTACATGACATCAGAGCATCAGGTTCGACTTCGACGAGATTAGAGCAGCTTTTATCATCAGACTTTGGCTTCATCCGTATTGCTCGACTGCATCATCCGCTCGTCGGGATTGGCCGTCTATTTCGTCTGCTTGTCTGGATCGTCCACTCGTCTGGATCGCTCAACCGCATCATCCGCTCATCAAATTCATTCGACTGCTTCGACTGCTCATTTTTTTTAGCCCGTCTGCTTCGTCAGAAGCATTATCTGGTCCGTCTAAATCTTAATGTAGGACTCTTCAGTCGGCCCTCCTATCTCTACTATGTCAGCCTTCTCCTGTTATCCTTGCGACAACCCTCATCTATTGGCCCTTCTTTGCTCCTCTTTTCTGTAGCTGCCAGTCCCCCTGCACGTCCTTCTCATCTCGAAACCTTCTCAGCCTTCTAGTGTTCGTCGTTCAAGCAAACTATACAATCAACATGAAATTCCTTCCAACCCTAAATGTGCAATAGAGCTTATGGCAAAGTACGACATGAAGATGTGTAGCTCTATTATGGAGTTTCGTTTTGAATCAAAGATCATAAATCCTATTGCAGGACTCATTTGTCGGCCCTCCTATTCCTCCTCTGTCAACCTCTTGTTATCCTCGTGGCAGCCCTCTTCTATTGGCCCTTCCTTGCTCCTCTTTCCTACAACCGCCAGACCTCCTTGCGTGCCCTTCCCACCTCGAAACCTTCTCAGCCTTCTATCCGTTCGTCGTTCAAGCAAATTATACAATCAACTTGGAATTTTTTCTAACCATAAATGTGCATAGGACTTATGATAAAGTACGACATGAAGATGTGTAGCTCTACTATGGAGTTTAGTTTTGAGTCGGAGATCATAGATTCTATGCAAACAACACCAAAGCTCTGACTTTAGCACAAATTATAAACTCAATGATTACAATTTCCTACAATGGTCCCATCATTGTTTATGCATATCTGTGGAAAAGAAAAAGAGTAACATCTTTTGAGAGAGATCCTAACCATCGCTCATGGAAGATCCAAGATCATATGGTCATGTTTTGGCTAATTAATTTTATGGCCACAGAGGTTGGAGAAAATTTCTTACTTTATACAACAGCACAAGATATTTAGGAAGCAGCTCATGAGATTTATTCTAATAATAAAAAGACTGCAAAATTGTTTGAAATTGAGACAAAATTATATGAGCTCTGACAAGAAAAGTTAAGTGTGACACAATACTTCAATATACTTACAAAGTATCAGTTATATATATATGTGTGTGTGTGTGTATAGACACACACACACACACACACACGTAGAAGTGCCCTTAAGATGTTATGGTGTATAAATAATAGTGGAGAAGAAGAGGTTGATCAAGTTTTTATTATGTCTAAATGAAAACTTAGATGAGGTTAGCTTAAGAATCATGTAGATGAAGCCTATTCTTACCACTAGGAGAGCCTTTGTTGAAGTTAAAAGAGAAGAAATTATGAAGAAGCTTATGATGACAAAAAATGTGGATTTATCTAATATTGAAAGCTTTGCCTTGTACACATAAAACTTCTCCCATGAGTCAAAAGTTAAAGAAGAAACGTCCCCTGGGTGTACATTATAAGATTATACAAAATACAAGTGTTGGAAACTGCATGGAAAATTTCAGATTGGAAACCTGGACAATGGAGGAAGGACCATCACAACAAAGCCCATGCAGCTACTTCTTCTGAAGGGTTGGTCAAACTTTTTTCTAGCATAATGGAGTGACCTACCAATTTGATGATACAACAAGGTATTATATCCTTCTCCTATCTTGATAATGATGGGAGATTTCGATCTTGGATAATTGACTCAAGTGCTTCTAATCACATGATTAGAGACATTCATGCTCTCATCATCTACTAAGATCTTACCATGTCTAAATTTGTTAATCTTGCAGATGAATCTCACTTTCGGATTATTGGGAATGGAGAAGTGAAAATCTCCAAAGATATTCAACTTCTTTTTGTGTTATATGCTCCACAATTAGATTACAACTTATTTTCTTTTAACAAACTTACTTATTGACTTGAATTATGTTATTAAATTTCATTATAACTCTTGTGATTTTTAGGTGGTGGATTCGGGGAAGGTGATTGACAATGTTGAATTGTATCAAGATTTATATCTATTCAAAGATATTCTTTTAACACACGTCTTCTCCACCATCCACGTCCCATATTCTCCCGACTCTGTTATGTTCGAGTCTATTGAGAGTCAAGTTTTATTATGACGTTCTCATCTGGGTCTTCCTAATTTTCATTTCCCCATCCCTTTCTTAATAAAAAGCCAAAATTTTATCATTGTGAAATATGTCAATTGGCTAAACATAATCATCATGTTTATTCTCTATCTCAGTACAAATAATCACATAATTTCTCTATCATTCACAGTGATATTTTAGTAGCTTCAAAATTGAAATCCATTATTGGTGATAGATGGTTTATCTCTTTTGTTGATGATCACACTAGAAATTTTTGGATATTCCTTGTGAAGGAGAAATTTAAAACTGCACAAATCTTTTAATCCTTCGATAACATAATTAACTCTCAGTTCCAATGCAAATCTCTTTCTTAAAACTGATAATACAAATGAATACTTCAACTCTATCCTTCGACCCTACCTTGCAAAGAATGATATCATCTATGTGAATTCTTGTGTTGAGACCCCACAATAAAATGGGATAGCCGAGAAGAAGAATCTTTATCACCTTGAGGTATCTAGATCTATAAGGCTGTCTCACAATGTCCCAAAAATTTTATGGGGAGATGACATGCTCACTTTTATCTACCTCATTAATAGAATGCCAAATAGGGTTCTTAAATTCAAAGCTCCTCTTGATGTTGTAATGGAAATATACCCTTTTGTCAGAACCTTCTCATCTAATCTTCCTCTAAAAATATTTGACTCTCTTTTGTTCACATTCACCAACCAAACCGCACAAAGCTTGACCCAAACTTATATATTTTTCTTGGGTATACTTCTAATAAAAAGGTGTACAAGTGCTATTCTCCCATTACAAAAAAAAAATAAAATAAATAATTCCATGGATGTGAGTTTCTTTGAAATCTAACAATACTTTCCCAAGTATGATATTTAGTGGAAGTGTGTGTGGATATCAAACTTGGAGCATTACTTTGGATACGAACACTGATCTAGAGTCATCACAACCTGTTCTACTTCTCTCCGACCATCATGTCTCCTAGTTCTACCACTTTATAACATCCAACTTTAAATCAACAACAATGATCTTCTCAAGAAATTTCATGTATACTAGGAGAAATAAGTTCACTGAGCAATTGTAGAAATTTTTACAACCAAACTTGAGTTCACATATCTCTGAAGTTCCAAGGGAGGTAGAATACAGTAGAGAAGACATGACAAGTTACACAAATTATCCTATCTAGGAGTATGTTGCTTATGAGAGGTTATCATCACCTTATAAAAGCTTTTGTATCTAATCTTGATAGTGTGCAGATACTCAAGTCTATTCGTGAAGCACTTTAAAGTCCAACATGGAAAACAACATTTGAAGAGGAGATCCAAGTACTTGATTTAAATGACACGTGAACCTTTACAAATTTCCACCAGATTAAAAACTTGTTGGGTGCAAATGTGTGTTCAATGTCAAGTACAAAACATATGAGAGTATTGAGAGGTTCAAAGCTAGGTTGGTCGCCAAAGGTTTCACTCAATCATATACAGACTATCAAGAGTCCTTTGCACCAATGGCAAGTTAAGTACCGTAAGAGCTCTTTTATTGACAACGAACACTGGGTGGGAACTGTATCAACTTGATGCCAAGAATGCATTTTTTAATGAAAACCTTGAGGTAGAATATATGAAGAACCCACCAGATTTGAAAAATGACTCGTATAAATATTTGATTTGTAAATTAAGAAATAATTTTATGGCCTCAAACAACCTCTACAGGATTGTTTTGATAAGTTTGTCAAGACTATGAAATATAATGGGTACATTCAATGTCAGACTGATTATACACTGTTAAAAAAACATATACATCGAGGTAAGAAAACTATACCATTGTCTATGTGGATGGTATGATTTTGATGGGTAAAGATGAAAAAGAAATTTTGAAAATTAATGAGAATTTTGTCACTGAATTTGAAATTAATGATCTAAGAATGATGAGATGCTTTCTGCACATGAAAGTGTCTAGGTCTAAGATGAGAATTGTGATATCCTAAAGAAAATACATTCTAGTCCTACTAGACGAAACAAACCTACTGAGACTAATATGAATTTTAACAAAAAATTGCATTCAGAGAGAGAAAACATACTAATGGTAAAAGCTCGATATTAGAGATTGTTTAGTAAACTTATATATATCATGCACTAGACTGGATATCGGTTACTTTGTCAACATTGTAAGTCAACATATGAACAGTGCAAATGAAGAACATCTAGAGATGATTTACAGAATATTGAAGTTTCTTAAGAAGAAGGTCGAAAAACATGGATGTAGTGGTTTAGACTGATGCTAGTTGTGCAGGAGAACTCACTGCTAGAAGGTCCACTTTTGGGTATTGTTCATATGTTTGGGAAAATCTTATCATATGGAGGAGCAACAAGCAAGCAGTGGTCTCTATAATTAGTATAGAATCCGAGTACCAAGCACTTGCTTTGGGAATATGTGAAGGAATGTGAATCCAATGGTTATTAAACGAGTTGGGATACCCCACTATCAATCCCATAAAGTTCTTCTGTAAACACCAACCCATTGCAAAGAATCCCATGCATCATGACAGAATCAAACACATTGAGATTGATATACATTTTAGTGAGGAGGTAGATATTTTCTCTGCATCACCTTCTGCATCTTGTACCACTTGGTAATCCTATCATCGTCTTCTCTCTTCCTCTGCCCCTACAATTTCTCTCACCATGGGTGGCACTCTTTTTCAATTTGATAGCTGCAAGTTTCACCCTTTTATCTTTTGGCACCTCTCTATACTCAAAGATTCTCTCAACTGTTTGTAACCATTCAATAAAGTCGTCCGGGTCCTTACCTCCATCGAACTCTAGTAGATCCACCTTGATTTTGTAGTCTTTGTCTTACAAATCATGTCTCCTCTATATACCTCTTTTGATACTTGATTCTAAAATGTCGCGGTCTTTTTTCTTCATCACTGAAATTCTCTTTGTGGAAGGAGTTAAAATTATGGTCTCTTTCGCCCCTTCAACTTTCCCTGTCACGATCGAGGGTAGTTTTCCCGTGGGTTTCATCCTCAATGTCTGTAAAGCTCCGCCGAAGTTGACGAATTTCTTTGTATCTTTTCTCGGGTAAGCTTGTGCATGTATCTTCTCGGCGACATGGTTAGGGTTTAGAGTTTGGAGTTATACCTCATGAGAGATAAATCTAAAAGTTTACAAAATTTTCAATTCTTCTATAACATAATTAACACTCATTTCTAATGCAAAATTCAGATTATCAGAATTGATAATGCAAATGAATACTTCAATTCTATCATTGTATCTTACATTTCAAAGAATAATATCATTCGTGTTAGTTTCTATGTTGGGACTCCACAACAAAATGGGATAGTTGAGAGGAAGAATTGACATCTCTTTGTGGTATTTTTATCTATAATGCTTTCTTACAATTTCACAAAAGTTTTTTGGGGAGATCTCATGCTCATAACCACCTTGCTCATTAATAGAATGTTAAGCGGAGCTCTTAGTTTAAAAGCCCTTCTAAATATTGTAGTGGAAAAATACCCTAATGTTGTCAGAGTTTTCTCATCCAATCTTCCTCTAAAAATATTTGGTTATCTCCTTTGTTCACACTCACCAACCAAACCGCACAAAGTTTGACCTAAAATCCATCAAATGTATTTTCTTCTTTTATTCTTCTAACAAAAAGGGGATAAAAATGCTATTCTTCTATTATAATAAATACTATAACTCCCCAAATTTGACATTATTTTAAAACCAATTATGTTATCCTAAATTTAATATTCAAAAGGAAAGCCTAGATAAATATCAGACTTGGGACACTATTTTGGATATCCACACTGATCTATAGTCATCACAACCTATTCTATTTCCATCTAACCATTATGTTTCATAAGTTCCACCACTTGAGAATATCCAACTTGAAGTGAGTAACAATGATTTTCCCAGGGAACTTCTTGTGTATACTAGGAGAAATAAATTTACTTAGCGGGATAATGACAAGATGCAACCTCTGAATTGTTCACAACTAAACGTGAATTCACACATTCTAAAGTTTCAAGTTAGGTGGAATTCGGTGGAAAAGACATCGAAACTTGCACAAATTATTCTATCGAGTATGCTGCTTATGGGAGGTTATCATCACCTTATAAAACTTTTGTGTGTAATCTTGATAGTATGCAGATATAAAAGTCTATTAATGAGCACTTTAAAGCCCATAATGGAAAAGGCCAGTTGAAGAGGAGATTCGAGCATTTGATCTAAATGCTAGATGAACCTTTGCATTGTGTCCTCCAGATGAAAACTAGTTGGGAATGAGTGTTCAATGTCAAGTAAAAAACACATGAGAGTATTGAGATGCTTAAGGCTTGGTTGATGGCCAAATCTTTCACTTGGTCCTATAGGATATACAGTCACATGACGTTTGTACTAGTGGACAAGTTAAACACAATAAGAGTTTTCTTCACAGCGAACACAGAGTGGGAACCACATCAACTTAATATTAAGAATATCTTTTTGAGTGGATACCTTGAGGAAGAAGTGTATGTTGAGATCCTACCGGGATCGAAAAATGACTCAAATAAACATCTAGTTTGTAAACTAAGAAAGTTACTTCATTGCCTCAAACAATCTCCATGGGCTTAGCTTGATAAGACTATTAAATCAAATGGTTACATCCGATGCCAGATTGATCATACACTGTTCATAAAGCATACACAAGAAGGTAAGAAGTTATACTCATTGCCTATGTAGATGATATGATCTTGACAGGTGATGATGAAACGGAGATTGTGAAGATTAAGGAGATTCTTGCTATTGAATTTGAAACTAAGAATCTATGAGCAATGAGGTACTTTCTGGGCATGATAGTGGTTAGGTTTAAGATGTGAATTGTGATATTCCAAAGAAAGTACATCGTAGACCTGCTAAAAGAAACAGGAATATTGGGGTGCAAACCTACTGGCACTCCTATGAATTTCAACAAAATGTTACATTTAGGGGGATAAAAGACAACGGTGAAAAAAGATAGATACAAAAAATTAGTGGATAAATGTATCTATTTGTCACACATTAGACCTTTTATTGCTTACTCAGTCGGCATTGTTAGTCAACATATGGACATTCCAAATAAAAAATATTTGAAGATGGTTTACATAATATTAAGGTTTCTTAAGATGATCTCTGATAGATGGTTATTGTTAAAGCAATCAGAAAACAAGAAGGTAAAGGTTTACACTAATGCTAGTTGGGCATGATAACTCATGAATAGAAGATCAACTTCTGGGTATTGTTCTTATGTTTGAGAAATTTTGTTCACATAGAGGATCAAGAAGCAACCAGTGGTCTCTAAAAATAGTGCAGAATATGAGTACCAAAGACTTTCTTTGGGAATTTGTGAAGGAACGTGAATCCAAATGTTACCAAATGAGTTTGGATATCCCATGGTCAATCCCATAAAGGTGTTCTGTAACAACCAAGCTATAATTAGTATTGCAAAGAATCATGTGCATCATAGCAGGAGCAAACACATTGAGATTGATAGATATTTTATCTCTGAGAAGGTCAATTGATGCATTATTCACTTAATCTGCATGTCAACTTATTTTAAGTCGTTGATATCTTCATTAAATCTCGACCTCCAGGCAGCTTCACTGATTTGAATACAAAGCTCGGTCTTTTCAACATTTATAACCCAATATGAGGGGGAGTGTAGAATTTTGATTTTCATAATTTAGCTTATTCTCTTTTATTATTTATTTTATTAAATGGAATGTGCTTACTTCTTTAGTAGTTTTTTTTTTTTTTTTTGGGTAAGTTGTAATAGGGATAATTAACTTTGCCCTAGTTTTTTCTTATATAGTAAGAGTAAGAGTTGTATTTTGAAGATTGAGAAATAAGAAAATACAATTTTCTCCACTTTTATTTATGGGGACCTTTGGATAGTTTGGGAAATTTTACTTGTGGTGGCGGTCAAGGAAAGGTTTAGCCAAGGGCTTGGATCAAACTGGCCTGAGATTTGCCTTGTGCTGTAGTAGGTGGGGAAAACCTATAGAAAGATGCTAGAGAGGTTTTAGGAGTAAGTGGGGTTGAAGAAAGTTATCAGTGAGCAATAAAGAGGATATTAGGAGATGTAATTTGGAGTTTATGGAGGGAATTAAATAATTTTAGGGGTGTTCAGTGGAGGACTGGAGGTTGCATCAAGACTAGATCAAGATGCCTAGTCTTAGTTGATTTTGGTTTTTTTTAGAAATTTTTTTTTGGGAAATGGGTCTTTAGGGGTCAGAGAGATTTGGAAGTGTTACAATAATGGTTGTAGGTCTAATCTGCTATTTTAGATCAGTGTCCAGTGTGTTAAGAGTGTGGTAAAAGGAGAAGAGCCAGACTAGGTCAATTTTGGTTAACCACTTGTGAGAGGTTTAAGAATTTATATATCTTTTAAGTTTTGTTGTAGTAGGTGGGGAAAACCTATAGAAAGATGCTAGAGATGTTGTAGGAGTATGAGAGGTTAAAGAAAGAGATCAATAAGCTATAAAAAGAATATTTAACTCTTCCACCAAAAGAGCCCAACAAGTTCTTCCAAGCACAAACTTCAGAAGAAACTTTAGATCTTTTATTCTCCATTCTCCGTGTTTTTTCAAACATCTGAAGCCCAACTTCATTAATCAAACCAAATATTTAAAGTAAGACATTAGTTCCTTAGAAAAGATACTAAAAAGGTAGAGAAATTTTGAAGCAAAAGAGGAAAGTAGAATGGGCCACTCTGATTTTGCCTTTAATCAAGCAGTGGCCATCCCCTACCTTTCAAATAAGGAGAATGCAAATAAAGAAAGAGAAAATTAAAATAAATAAAAGCCTTCCACTTTGAAGAAAAGATTTAAAATTTAAACTTCAAATATTAAAATTTCATAACTGAATTCTAAATTTTAAACATGCATAATCAAGCCTCCACCCATCCCTTTCATCAAGGGATTTTTTTTATTATTTTTTTTTGTAAGAGGTGGGAAAGCCCTATGGAAAGATGGTAGGGGTGTTGAGGAAAGAGTATGAGAGGTTTAAGAAGGAGATCTTTAAGAAATAAAGTGGATACTTGTGTTTTCCACTAAGAAGAGCCCAACAAGGTTGTCCACCAAGCACACAACTAAGGGGGATTTGGTCACCAAGCACAAGCCTTAGAGTTGTCATTCTCCATGTTTTACTAAAACTCTGAAGCTCAACTTCATTAATGAAAGTAAATATATAAAGTAATACATCAGGTCTTTGGAAATGAAACTAGAAAGAAGAGAGAAATTTTAAAGTAAAAGAGGGAAGGGGAGTGGGGCCACTCTAATTTTGCCATTATTAAAGGGTGGCCATCCCCAACCTTTCAAATAAGAGAAATGCAAATAAATAAAGGGGAAATAAAAAAAAATATAATCCTCTCACTTGGCAGCAAATATTTAAAATTTAAAATTTAAATTTTAAAATTAAAATTCAAAATATTAAAACTTAATAATTGAATTCTAAATTTTAAACATGCATATAATTTTAAACTTCCTAAATATATATTTTTAATTTTCTATGTTTGATGAATCTTTATTAGCCTTTAATCTTGCGATGAGGCCATCATGGCTCTTAATCTAGTTTAAAGTCTTTGATCTTTCTCTATAGATGGGGTTGTAGTAATTTTTTACTTGATTATTCTATCGAGTGATAACTTCCAAGTATGTACCTTTTTTACCTTTATTTACCACGTGAAACATAGCTCAACCTCATTCCGTCTTTGGACTTAAGATCCTCTCCTAGCTTTAGAGTAGTTCGGATTTTGAAACCTATTTATGAAAAATTGGTATGTTGAGTGTACGAGGGAAAGAAGTTTAAACAATGCTCGAGTTATCAATGCAAAAAAGATTGAAACTAGGGATTTAACTACAAAAATAAAATAGTTTATTTTTGGCAGAAATAAGCTATTTTCTATTTGTAATCGGCACTTTCACTTGAAATTATACTTCTCATAGTTTTTTACAAAAGTTTTCTCGTAAAACCTTCAAATGACTCTTTTTTTGGTAAGCTAAAAGTTATTGAAACAAATTTTTTTGGAGAATTTCTTTTGGAATAAATCTTCAGCTTTTATAGCTATGTGGTTAGGGGTGTCAAAAATTGACTCGACACATCAACTTAATCTGAACTTTGACTCAAAAAAATTGGATCAATTTTTTTTATAAGAATTCTAACCCGTTTAAATTTTTAGGTCGAGTTCGTGTTGATCCACCAACCCAAAATCAATTCGAAATTACCTGAGATTGACTCGAAATCTATCAGAATTTGACATGAATAGCTATTATGCCTTGTGTTAAACAAGTTCTATGGTTCAAGTTTGGATTAGCAAGTTGAAGGTGGGTCATGTTTGAGTTTGACTTTTTTACTCGTTTAATATTCATTTTGGGTTCAAGTCTAGCAGTTACGGGTTGGTCTATTTCGGTTCAGTCCTGGCCTGTGAACCCAGCTTGACACCCCCAAAAAATTGTAGGCTATCAATATGATGAATTTCTTGCTAAAATTCGATCAGGTGTTTGTATTACTTGGAATTTTTTTATCGAGAACTTTTTTTTTGCGACATCTTATCTACTAAGTCTATTATGTACTTGTTTTGTATCGAATGTTTAACATTTAAAATAGAATAACATTGTCACAACTATGCATAACATAACTATGAGTAACACTTTTAAATATAAAAAAAATAAGTTTTATTTAAAACATGTTTATTATAGTTATTATAAATTAATACATGTTTATAGTTACAAATTTTCATGTCTCTTTGATACCGAAACTAAGTAAGAAATTAGTGGTAACGCACAAGCAATTTTTTTAGTACTGAATTAGGGTTACAACATGACTCAAACAGAAAAAGAAAATACAATAATAGAATATTCTCCATTTAGGGTTGGAGGAGGAGATTCAGAGGCGGTGATGGCGTCAACGAGGTGGCAAGGAAAGGTGTGGAAGGCTAGGTGGCTATTTGGTATGTTGGAATGGTGTTTGGTGGGTTGTAGGTGGGCTGAACAACAAGGGTTGTTGTAGGGATGGAATGACAGGATGCAAGTAGTTGGCTTGGAGGGCTGAGCAAACCAGGTAGTTGTAGGGAGGAATACGGGTGTTGAAATGGGGGGTTGAATGGTTGGACAACAGGTTGTGGTGGCAGTAGGGGTGGCGGCAGAATTGCTGGAGGAAGATGGGGGCGATCGACGACTAGGGATCAAGTGGGATGTCACGACCTGACCCGGTGCTTAAAATTAACTAAGGCGCGAATAGTGGTCGGACTGTATTAACATTTATACATATTTTTAAAACTTCTAATACATACAAAAGGGCCATTAATTCACAAATTGTACTAATTTTTAAAATATTCAGAAACAATAACAAAAAAAAATAACATCTGAAGCTAATATCAACTAGTCAAAAACCGACAGAAACAGTAAATAAAATTATCGTAAAAAAAAAACCCAACAACAGTGGTCATTATTTAGTAAATAAAGTCTCTTCTATCAAACATATCAACCTAAAACTTTTCTTCTCCAATTATAATTAAAACTTATCGAGTAATTATACTCTAATATGTATTAAATTTTTATGTTATATTATGCATTAATGACTAAAAGAAAATACAGTGAATTTTATTATAACTTTAAATTTATCCATTCTTGTTCTACTTTAAGTATTTATCATTTTTAACCTCTTTAATAGTCATCACAAGATTATTGTCATACTTGAAGGTATCCTAAAAAATGTGTCTGAAGACATCCTCAAAATGTGACCAAAGACACTAAAAAAAATGCATCCGAATATACACTCAAATTTGCAAGGGTTGTTGTAGGAGAGGGATGGCAGGATGTAGTTAGTTGGCTTGGAGGGCCGAGCAACTCAGGTAGTTGTAGGGAGAGGGACTACGGGTGCTGGAATGGGGGGGGGACTGGATTGTTGGACAACAGGTTGTGGTGGCAATAGTGGTGGCTGCAGAACAGTTGGAGGAAGATGGGGGTGACCAGCGGCTATGGATCGAGTGGGGTGTTACGATCTAGCCTGGTGCTTAGAATTAACTAAGGCGGGAACAACGGTCGGACGGTATTAACATTTAATCATCCACATTTTGAAAATCTCCAATACATATGAAAGAGCAACTAATCCACAAAGTGCAATAATTTTTAAACCATCCAAAAATAATAACATCAAAAAATTAACATCTCAAACCAGTATCGACCAATATTATCAAAAACCGACAGAAATGTAAAGAAAACTATCATCAAGAAAAAAAAAATACCTAACAATAGTGGTCTTTCTCTGTTAAATAAAGTCTCTCATATCAAACATATCAGCCTAAAAGTTTTCTTCTCCTGAAAGAAAACATTTAATTTTAATTATAATTAAAAATTAACAATTAATTATAATCTAATATGCATTAAATTTTTATGTTATGTTACATGAATGAAAAAAAAAATACAATGAATTTCATTAGGATTTTAAATTTATTCCTTCCTGATTCACTTTAAGTATTTACCATTTCTAACCTCATTAATAGTCGTCACAAGATTATCATCATACCTGAATGTATCCTCAATAAAGTGTCTTAAGACACCATCAAAATGTGTCTGAAGACATTCCAAAAAATGTACCCGATGTACCCTCAAATTTGCACCTGAATGCGCATATTTACCATTTTTTTTTAACGTGGACAAGTACATTGCATCCCTTGTCAGTATCATTTGGGGGTAATCTTGTATAACGTAAACATTTGAGTTTCATTTCACTTTATTTAAATTACATTCTTTTAAAGGCATTAAACATTCTTTTTCCCTTTCCTCTTTCATTTCCTTTCATTCTTAAGCTACATGTATACAAACATAATATAATTAGCTAAAACATTAAAGAATTATTTATTAAATAAGCTTTAAATTTCATACATATAAGAAAATAATTACTTACATGGACTTAGAAGACATTTGAAAAAGTTTATTACTTCACTTCACTTCACTTCACTTCCTAGCACCTAAACCAATAAAATGTGCATATACTTATAAGAACTTTGTTTTAATGGAAAGACTTAAATGTAGTTAGCTTATTTAAAGATGTAAGAATTATTAAAAACACTAACTTCTATTGAGCTTAAAGATTTCAGTCGTCCTCAAAATTTGAGAATTTATCAGCCTCCTACACCCTTCTGATCACATAAAAAATATAATATTAATTTAAATATTTATATTATTTATTCTAATAACAATATATCATTAATATTTATCTTATAGGTTGCTCTGATCGATCCTCCTCCTAACTCGTATACTCCTCTAACTTCTCCTTTGTATTTGAAACTATTAATTATTTGTTCCGAATTTTAAATAAAATTGCCCATAAATATTGTTATTAATCACCCTCGCACATAAATTTTATTTATACAATAACATATTAATTAACTTATACAATTAAACATATCTTACAAGTTTGAGTCGACCTCTGCCCTAGCTCACATTCAAGCTCAACAATTGCAGAGGGAGCCTTCTCATCTTCCTCTCCCTCGCATAAACAATGCTGCTATCCTTCTTTCTTTGCACGGTTTGATGTTGACAACACTGCACGGCCTGACGCAGACAACACTACGTTTATTTCTTCTTCCTCTTCCTCTGTGTGAGTCCAACGTCGAAGTCTCCTTCCGTCTTTGCTTCAGACAATGGCAACGTTCGAAGCCGTGACCCTTCACTTCCTCTATCGGTCGGTTAGGGCTTGAGGTAGATAGCACGCATGTTAAATTTCTCATCTTCCTCTGCACGCAAGCTGCACGATATTCTTTCTCCTTTTACTAGGGCTCGACGTCAAAACATGTTGGAGACAATCTCTACTCTTTTCTCGCACGGTTCGACAAAGCATCTGCTACATCTTCCTTCGATTTGTCCTCATCCTACTCCTCCCTACGACTTCTTCCTTACTCGGCTAGGACACAACCTTCTTTCTCTATTTTTCCTATTTTTTCTCGCTCGCTCTCTTTGTTGGTTCGAATGAGTACTAATACGACTCTTAACCGAAGGGGTGCTTATCCTTCTTGCTTATTCAATTAATTGCTATTATTTTATTATTATTATTATTATTATTATTATTATTATTATTGTTATTATTTTATTTATTTATCTATTTTTTCAACTTGCTTTTATTACATGGGAGAGGTCGAGGAGATAGGAGATTGGAAGGAAGCGATACCTCCTCAGAGCAGGATATAGTCGGAGCACCATTTATATTCGGATACAGCCCTAGTGAGAGGGAAATTGATTCCACATAGGAAATCTAAAACAAACACAGCCCAAAACTGAACTCTATAATAAAAAAGCAGCAATTTATAGATTTCAATTGGAGAGTAAAATGAAACAAATAAAAGAAACTCCCACACAAAAGGAAGGGGCAGGAAGGCAAGAAAAATCCATAAAAATAGCCAATAAAGACTTTCTATATGGAGAAGAGCGTCAAAGGAAAGGCGGTAGTCCCGTCCCTCTACAAAACGCTCGAATCATCTCGCTTAGGCCCGGTATTGGACCTGCAGGAGTATTTGCTTGCTGGTTTAGCTAACTGGTTGGTGTGTTTTAGCACCCCGTGTCTGGGGTGCATTTAACGCCTGCGTCAGTCTCCCGGGTTTTAGGAAGCTTCGATCTCGTTCATCGAAGCTCAAGGCTCTTCAAATTACGGTATCAAGTCGGCAACGTTGAACATAGTTGAAAAGTTGTAGTCCTCGGGCAGGTCGATCTTATAAGCGTAGTCATTCAGCTTTTGAAGTACTAAAAAAAGTCCATCTCCTCTCAGCTTAAGCTTCCTGAATGATCCTACAGGAAATCTTTCCTCTTTTAACCGAGTCCACATAGATCACTTCTTGAAATGTTATGTTTTTTCTGGATTTATTTGCATGTGTATGATATTTGTAGTTCTGCTTAGCAATTTCTTTATCAACCTCTTCATGGAGATTCTGAATCTCATGAAGTCGTTTTGTGGCATCTTCATTGATTTTCGTAGATGGCAGAAGCGGCACCAGCTCAAGTGGTGTGGGTGAATTTCGTCTGCACACAATTTCGAAGGAGTGCGTCCACTAGTTTGACTGATGGATCGGTTGTAGGAGAATTTAGCTTGGGCTTGGATAAAATCTCACTGCTTTACCCCAAGAAGCACCTCAGGAGATTACTAAGACTCTTATTTACTACGTCTATTTGTCCATTTGTCTGTGGATGAACTGCTAAGCTGAATCAGAGCTTGGTTCTTAGCTTTTCCCACAGTGTCCTTCAAAAGTGGCTCAAGAACTTGATTTCTTTGTCGGAGATGATGGTCCTGGGGATTCCGTGCAACCTTAATATATTCCTGAAGTATAGATTAGCGATGTGAGAGGCGCCTAGTGTCCGGTGGCAGGGTGCGAAATGGGCCATCTTGGAGTATCTGTCTACCACAACTATCATGGAGTCCTTGTTTCTTTTGGTCCTCGGGAGTCCCACCACAAAATCCATGTCGATGTCCACCCATGGTGCCTCTGGTACCAGAAGTGTACAATTCTGCGTTTTGCCTCGTCTTCGCCAGATGGCTAGTTCTGTATTGTCTCACATGTCGCTCCACATCTCTCGTCAGTCGGGCCCAAAAAAAAATTGTTCTCTTACTAGGGCAAGAGTCTTGTCCCTGTTGAAGTGACCTGCTAATCCTTCATTATGGTTCTCTTGGATAATGGACTCTCTCAGTGAACACCTGGGAATGCACAACTAGCTTTGGTAGAACAAATATCCATTTGCTCGGTAATACTGCCCTGTTGGTTTCTCTTGACATTACTTCCAGATGTTTTTGAAGTCCTCGTCTAATTCATATAGATCCCTTGCAACTTCGAAACTCACAACTTGTGCTTGGATGGACTTGATCAACAGATGCCGATGATTTAGTGTGTCTGCTATGCGATTATGACTCCCCGCATTGTGCTTGAGTATGAATTGGAATGAGGCTAGAGATTCCACATAGAGGGCGTGTCTGCTCTTCGGTTTGCTTTAGCTGTAAGGTGTTATGATCCGTACAGTGTGAACTAGTTCGTCAATAGCTAATCACTCAAGTGCTTTAGGGCGCTTACTTACAATAACATAGAATTCCTTATCGTATGTCGAGTATTTTCTCCTGGATTCATTCAGATTCTCACTGAATAAAGCGATTGGTAATGTTAGAGTGGGCAACTAAGTCACCTTTCATTCAATGTGTCAAAGCTGTCCCGAGTTGCTACTGTCCAAGCAAACTCATTTCCTTACAAAAAAGTGGTCAGAGTGGAGTTGACAATGCTGAAGTTTCTAATGAATCTTCGATAGAATGATGTTCGCCCCAAAAATTGCCTCAGTTCGGTGAATGATTGTGGTGCGGTGCAGCTGATAATGACCTCTTTATTTGCGGGATTCATTTGAATGTCTGCACTAGATAATGTTGGCTGATTTTTTTTTTAAATTATTTAAAGTTTAAGTTTAAAATATAATATTTATATATATGTGGATAATTATCATTTTGAAAATAGATGAGACCAAAACGGGTATCGCATATTTGATAGTTTGGATGGCTGAGCGCGATACCACGAGTAATACACCGTCCTAAAGGATAGACACACCACTTGATAGTAGGCTTAATCACATAAACTAAAGAGTTTTGTGACATCCGTTTGATCTGCGAAACTTTTTGTTAGACCGACAAGTTTCCCTATCTAATATAAGGATTTGATAGGATTTATTTTTTCTGGGTTCTTGGTTCATTATAGAGGCAAGACCCTATAGTTAATTACATTTTAAATGACCGAAGTCACCTAAGAAAACTCTCGATTAAGATCAGTGGTTCTGTCTTCAAGATTTTCAAAATTTAGGTTTTCATGATTGGACATAGTGAAAATCAAAAGGGAGTGGCTCAAGTAGGAACAATTATTTTAATAAATCCAAAGAAGAGAAAAGTAGGAGAAGCCACAGATTCGAGGGAAACCCCGGTGACCTCCCAACTATTATATTATTTAGCTTTAGGTCTTTGAAATGATGTTATTTAAGGTTTAATCCTGCAATTTATTTTAGAATTTAGGGCTTACATTCGCACGATATTTGATCGTGCAAATAGCGTAGAAGGATGGCAGGGTTTACTGTACCGTGCGGCAACTTCGGAATTCTAAAAGTGTTGGGACTTATATTGCACGACGGGGTTGTCTGGCAAGTTCAAAAGATAAGGTGAGGATTTACGTTGCGTTAATGAACTACCTCGAAATCCTATGGGTCATTATTTAAACTAAATGAAGGTTTTACTAACGTAGAATCATTTTGTTGTTATAGATTGTCCCTCCCGTTCGCTGCATCGGTGTTGTGCTGCCCACGAGGACTTCATGCTTCATGTAGTAGTAGTTTTAAATTGTGTGTTTTATATGTGAATGTGCAATATTGTTAAATTTGTGCTCTGTTACTGTGTCTCTCCTAAGCCAGACTATATCCTAAGGGTTTTGTAGTTAATTTAAGGCATATAAAAGAGACAACTAACAATGCTATAAGAAAGTGCAGTAAAGAAAACAGTAGAATGTACATTGAAAGTAAGCAGTAGAATGTATACTGAAAGTAAGCAGTAAAAGACCGTTAAATAAAATGCAGTAAAATGCTATAAATTTTTAAGTACCTGAAATTCTTATTATTATTGTACCTGTGAATGGAGCTAACATTGCAGGTAAAAGTAAAAGAATTTAGTTAGCAGGACAAACATATATTTATGTATAAAAGATTAAATGACAAAGTAGCACACAAGAAGTCTAAGAAAAACTGAAAATGACCATCGGAGACTTGAAACAAATCTTTAAAAAAAATGAATAAAACAAGACACAATATCACATATAAAAGATCAGGGGAAGATGATTTATATGTGACATTAGGAATGTCTCAAATTGCCATGAGGATTTGAGTATAACGTTCAAACTCAAATCTCGGAGCATTGGGTATTTCTCTAAGTTGTCATGGCGGGAATTTCACAATTGATTTAATTAGGGAAGCGTGAAATATCTCTCAGTGTATCCTCATGTCTTAGTGTCTTAGTCAATTTGTGAATTGGGATCGAGTGTCTAGCTTCACTATTTGAAAATTAGGTGGATAAACTCTCTCATGGGATGTGCTCCTAAAATCTAGGAAACCTATACTGTGGATTAGGTTAGATAGACTCTCACCTAAGGTGTGCACCTAAAATGTAGGAAGCCAACACTGTAAACTAGGTGGATGGACTCTCGCCTAGGGTGTGCTCTCGCCTAAGGTGTGCTCCTAAACTCTAGGAAGGCTACACTATGGACTAGGTGGATGGGCTCTCACCTAAGGTGTGCATCTACCTACACTGTGACTTGTGTTTGAAGTGATTTAAGGTGTCCTCCCCTTGATTAAGAGCTTTCCTACTACTCAAATGTCTCTTAAATGTTTCCCAATTAAATTAGAAATTTCTTATTTTGACTTAACTTTTGGAATAAAATACAATTAAATAAATAAAGAAAGAGGTTGGCCCACTTGAATAAAAATAACATAACAAAAAACGAAACCGCAAGTGGGTTGGCGTAAAAGCATTTAAATTATTTCAAAATGGTGCTCGAATCCTCCCAAAAATGGCATTTAAACCTTTCCAAATATTCGACAAAACAACCCAAAGAAATGAACATTTAAAGACTTCAAAACTGTAGCAAATCAACCCAAAAAATAGAATTTAAGCCTTTCCAAAAGCTTCAACATAACATCCCAAAGAAATGGGCATTTAAACATTTTCAAACCTTACAACTAACCCAAAGAAAAGAGCATTTAAAGACTTCAAAATTGTAGCAAATCAACAAAAAAAAAACATTTAAACATTTTCAAAAGATTCAAAATAATAGCCCAAAGAAATGGGCAATCAAACCTTTCCTAACCTTACAACTAACACATGAAGATTTTAGAATTGTTCAAGAGTAAGACATCACTTCGATCTCCTTCCTCTAAACATGCTAAGATGTAAGTTCATACGAGTATTTAAAACATTATTTTCCACTTCTATGAAGCAGAGGACAAGTAAAGAGAAAAGAGAGCTTCAAAAGTCACTCTGAACATACCCACATGAAATTGATGCCGCATTTAAGTACATTCCAGCAAACTCAATGAAATAGCATACAAGAAAAACCGTAGGGAAAGAATCGATTCCCCTTTCAATGCAAAGCTCCCCAACCTTTCAGATTTCATTATATAAGCATTCAACTCTTTCAGGTTTTCACAATTTAAGCACCTCAAACTTTCAAAATTTCAAAATATAAACACTCTGAACTTTCAGATTTTCACAATTTAAGCACCTCAAACTTTTAGATTTTCACAATTTAAGCGTCTCAAACTTTCCAAACTTTCTAAAAAAAGTGTAAAACTCTCGGATTTTTCAAAAGTGAAGCAACAAAGCATTTGCATACTTTACAAGTTGGATAGAAGAGCTTTCGGATTTTTTTTTCTAAATAAGGCACCACAACTTTCTAAATTTTGTAAACAAAGCATAAAACTCTCAGATTTTTCAAAAGGAAAGCACCAAAGCATTTGCATACTTTACAAGTTGGATAGGAGAGCTTTCAGATTTTGTTTTAAAAAAATAAGGCATCACAACTTTCTAAAATTTGTAAACAAAGCATAAAACTCTCATATTTTTTTTTCAAAAGTGAAGCACCAAAGCATTTACAAACTTTGCAAGTTGGATAGGAGAGCTTTCAGATTTTTTTAAGAATAAAGCACCGCAACTTTGTAAATTTTGTAAACGAAGCATAAAACTCTCAGATTTTTCAAAAGTGAAGTACCAAAGTATTTGCAAACTTTGCAAGTTGGATAGGAGAGCTTTCAGATTTTTTTTAAGAACAAGACACCACAACTTTCTAAATTTTATAAGATGTAAAATAAAATGCGGACTTAATCATGTTTTAAAATTATTCAATTAAGGAACGAGTAGAGAGCAAAAATACTCCCAAATATCAATGTAAGCGCAAGTTCTTGCAAATATAAGTTCCACCAAACATTTCTCTCTTTTCTGTTCCTCTCCCTTTTTTTATGAACAAGCATGTAAAGCAAGAATCAGCATGGACATTCTTTCCCTTTCTTCCTCTTTTTTTTTTATTTCTCTCTTTTTTACTCAGTCAGGAGAAGCATTAGGGCTAAAATAAATCCATCCAATATTGAACAGTAACATGTAGCTAAAAGTAAAAGAAAACTGCAGCTACAAGAGAGCAATCATTAACTTAAAGAGGAAGGTAAGCCACACATACTTGCCTAATTTAAAGTAAGGAGATGAGTAAGTGACAGAAATCCAAGAGCAGCAATCACGTTTAATCCAGAAATAATTCTAATAGCACCTTCCCCTTTTTTCATGCTTCAACCCCCCAAACTTAACCCTAATTGGGGTTTTTATAGGCAAAGAAGGAGCCATACCTTCACCTACCATGATGAAGTAGCTGAATCAGGTGAAGGGAGAGGAGAGGCACATTTAGGGAGAGAAATATGGCAGCCTCGAGAAGAGAAAGGGTCGGCCAACCGGAGCCTCTCGATTGGGAGGCTGCTCGGTTGAGCAAGGATCGAGGGGGCGAGCCGCGGGCCAAGAATAGGAATCGTCCATTGGAGGTGTGCAAGCTAGGGTGCGTGTCGAGGAGAGGGAAGCTGGGAGCTAGGGCAGCGCTCAGGTTCGAACCGGGAGACGCGCGAGGAGAGGGACTCGCCCGGGCCTCGACCTGCTCGAGAGAGGCGGGGGAGTCGAGGGTCTCGCGCGGGCATGGGGAAGCCAAGATGCGCGAGTTAGGTTTAGTAGACTTTTTTTATTTTCATTTATCATATTATTATTATTTACTTAAAATCACTAATTTTGTGCAATACCGATTCATTCTCAAAATTTTATCGAAATGAGTGTTCCTTCCAGGTAAAATTGACAATCCGGACACACCGGCACAATCTGTTTTGTCATCCGAGGTCGTTCGGACAAGTGCATCGATTTGCGTGTGCGAATATACGAAAGTCATAAAAGGTGCTCTAAGGCTTCTAAACCCTATGGGAACACTTTTTTTTTTGTCCTCCATATGCTGGTTCTTAGCCCTTGCAACTAAAAGTTGAGTGCTTTGGACCACTCATATGAGGCTTCACAAAAAGTATCAGGAGATTGTTTGAGTTTTTCTAAAATAGTGGGTCGCGTTACTAGTCCTCTATGATAGTCAAATAAGAGAGTCTTAAGGCTAGATCCTAGGCTCTAGGAGGAAGAATTATACCTCATTGAAAATGAGGTCAACAAATTTGAGGTAACCCAGGCATTTCTTTAGACGGGCATATAGTTGCTCAGCTCGCAGTACCTCGAATACTGCCTTCAAGTGTTGCAAGTGATCCTCCGTTCGGCTATATACTAGAATGTTGTCAAAGTAGCTAGGACAAACTTCCCAATGTGAGCTCGAAATATTTTATTCATCAATCTCATAAAAGTGTTGGATGACAAATCGAAATGCATAAAGGTCCACTCATAAAGTCCATCCTAGGTCTAGACGGCGGTCTTCTGCTTTTCTCCTAGCCTCATCCGTATTTGGTGGTACCCATTACGTAGGTCGATCTTGGAGAAGATAATGGCTCATTGTAATTGGCCTAAGTGATCATCCAAGCGGGATATGAGAAACCAGTAATTGATGATAATCTTGTTGAAGTGGTTCGGCTATCGATGCACATCCGCCAAGGTCTGTCATTTTTTGACACTATTAGGGCAAGAACAACACGTGCCAGTGCTTTCTTTGACTAGCCCCCTTGTGATGAGGTCATGTACCCGTCGTTGTAACTCATTGTGCTCCGCAGGTCTCAATCTACAGGCGGAAATACCCATCTCGGTATAAGTTCTATGGCATGTTGGATGTCTCTTAGTGGGTTAGTGGCAGTAACCCCTATGGCAAACTATTTGTTATAACTAGGGTGTAAACGAACTGAACACGAACAAACAAAGCTAGTGTTCGTGTTCGAAATGTTCGAACACATCATTATTCGTGTTTGGTTCGTTTAACAAACCGAACGAAAAAAAATTGTTTGTGTTCGTCTCATTTGCTTATCGAACGAATCGAACACGAACTTCCTGGTGAACCGAACATGAACTGTTAGCGAACAACGAGTTTTTTTGACAGCCCTAGCTTCGATAGCATACTACCTCAAAATGAAGCAAATTGATCAAGTATTTTGTACACATCAGGTAATCCATACTTCCTCAAAATGAAGCAAATCAGATAAGGCGTTTAGGATTTTGTTTAGGGTTTTATTTTAATATATAGTATAGTATATTAATTATAATATTATAATATTTATATTAATATAATTAATACTATAATATTATTATTGCTTATTAATAATTTATCATATATTATAATTTATAGAAGTTTAATTATTTGAAATATGATAAATTTTTATAATATATAATTATTTTTAAAATATTATAAATTTTTTATATATAATTATTTTAAATTATTATATATTTCAAACAATAACGAACCGAACACTAACGAACACATCACTATTCGTGTTTGGTTCGTTTCACAAATCGAACGAAAAAAATTGTTCGTATTCGTCTCGTTTTCTTATCGAACGAATCGAACACGAACTTCTTGGCGAATCGAACATAAAATGTTCATGAACAACGAGCTTTTTTGACAGCCCTAGTTATAACATCCCGGAAGTCCTATAGTATTAGTCGCAGTAGTGTCGGTACCTTGTTTCCCTCTAAGAGGACTAATGCTAGTGGTACTGGGGAATCTCTAACTGACTGTAGGAAAGTTGTTTAGGGAACTAATGTTGCCTATGTATCGCTTCCGCCTTTTGTATCCTTAGCTGGTAGCAACACGATATGTTTCTCATCATTCCTGAAATAATAGGTGTTCTTGGAACCTTCATGTTGAGTCTTGTGGTCGAACTGCTAAGGCTTATCCAACAGAATTTGGTAAGTGTCTATAGAGAGTACGTCTCACCATACTTGTTCCTACAACTGGTCTCCGATGAAAAGTCAGCTAGGCACTGTTGATCTATGTGTATCTAGTTTTCTTTTTCAACCAGGTAAGGGAATATGATCGGGAATGCTTTTGCATGTCCAATCCCAATTTTTTCACCATGAGCATGGAGGATACGATCTCACAGTTCCCACTCGATGACCAGGTTGTAGACCTTGCCCTCGATTGTGCACTTGGTGCGAAAAATACTATTCCTTAACCAGGATTTGTCCCATTTTGGTTCGAACTGCACAACTCGCCAAATGACTAGTGCTGTCTTTTCTTTATTAAGAAATATATAGTCATTTTAAATATAATAAATACAATATAGATCTTGCATATTGAAGGACATTTTTTCCTAGATCAACATTAAATAATATTATCTATGCAGCCAATTCTTACATTGTGTGTAAGCACTCCATTAAATTTAAGAACTAGGGAAAATCTTTATATTTTTAATTGTCATAATTTAATTGAAATATTCATTTTACTCTACGATAAAGAATTTTCTCTCAAACATGCAGGCACAATCCTTAAAATAGCGTTGTGTTGTAAATAGGTAAGGTAATAAAACTTGCTAGAATGACGATAAAAATAAGAATATCAAACAAGTTTTTGTATCTCAAATCTACACTTGTACTTAAAATTGAAGTATATTCATCTGGCATTTTCAAGGATTAAACTCATTCATAAATTGTTTTTTTATCCTTCTGATGTGTGTATATTTGGTTTTAGTCCAAAAATTTTTTCATTGCTCAAGTTTTGAAGCTTGAACCTTTCCATCTATAGTACACTTTAGATCCGTCATTGGTTTCAAGTTATGCTTGATTTTTCCTTTGATGGCCATCGCAATTTTGACTATATTGTGAAAAATTTCTTGATAAACATCTCTTATGAATTATGCCAGATTAATTTGTTCTCTATTTGTGCAAGTCTCAAAAATGTTTTGTTTTATCTGATATTGACTCAATAATTTGCAATATTCTACGAACTCTTTGTCAATAGCTAAGCTCCATTTAAATTTGGTGGTGGATTAGGACAGGAGGAAGTTGTTGGTTGAATTTTTAAAGGGATTTGAGGAAACATATCTTAATGCAAATATGATGAATGTAGTTTTAGAAGACCTCAAAACTTAACTAAAGCTGATTACCTGGAAGGAGAACGATTGTAAATGCATAATTTAATTTTTTTGTGAATCACAGTAATAATTCTATTGACCAATCTCCATTCTCGTCTTATATATTATCAAGGTCAGCATTTATATACTATAGTCAACCTATTTGACTTGCTTATATGGCAATAGATGATCGAGTATCATGATGATCAATTTACATGATCTTCATATCACCCGAGGTCCCCAATATCACTGCGCTAAATATGTTTAATAATTTCTTTTGATCTCCTTCATACGACAAATATCAGCAACATTTTACTTTTACTTGCATTTTGGCATCTATCTCAAAGAATAATAATAAATAAATAAAATTAAATTAATTAAATTAAAAAAAAAATCTCAAATGAATCAACAAATATCAAAAGTTTATTTGAAATGTTCTAATCTTATAGTAGGATATAGTTGATTATGGAATGAGTATTATAATTTGAGTTTTTCTCCCATTCTTCTTCTCCCTTAGTGGCTTCCGGTCATCTTCTCTCTTCATTTGCATGCCTTTCAGTATACATACCCCTTCTCTCTCTTTTCCATCTAGATGTAAATATCCATCAATAGCATATAAAGAAAAAACCGATGTTATGACTGATAGCATGAGAAATAATTTCTTTTTTTATGGGTCATTTACATACATACCACCCAATTCATATGTATTTACATATCTAACACCTAAACTTTGCCTTTTACATATATAATACTAAACTCTTTTATATCAATAAAAAATACCACCATTTCAACTTTAAAAGGTTAAATAGACCTTTTTATGCATAGGTAAGTTGGTATGCATGCAAAAAATTGATGTTTAGGTGTTAGATATATAAATAGATAGGATTTGGGTGTTTTGTATGTAAATCTTCCTTTTTTATTTCTAGTTTTAATCATACGACCATTATTACATTTGGCTTTTGTTGTTTACGCAATGCTTCCACAGGTTTTGGACGCCACGGATCATATAAATTCATGCAAGCCTGTCAATCGAACCGATCCATCATACGCGGAGACGCTCGAATTCTTGAAGAAATTAAAAGCTCGTCTTACTTAGCTTAACCAGTTCAGCCTAGATTTGATGCGAGGGTGCATCTCAGGAATCGCCATTTTACCATATAGGTGGAGCATCCTCAGAAATCTTAATTTAATGATCTGCAGCAAGGTGAAAAGCTGTTGATTTGAGCTTTCTGGCGTAGAGCTGAAAAGCTGTTTGTAGAGTTCAGAGTTTCAAATCATTTAAAAAGAATCTCTCTCACACATCACACAGATTTTCAGTCTTTTCAACATAGCATTGTTGTATAGAACTATTTGCATGGAAGAAACAGCTTCATTCATGGCTATTTTCTTGGAGGCTTAGCCCAGAATCAAGATGCCTGGATTTTAGCCAGGCAAAGCAGGTATGCTTTGCTAGCTCAGAAGAAATAAGAATAATTTTTTTAATGTTATTTTATTATTATTATATCTTAAATGCAGTTTTTCCTGTATATGATAATAAGTTGTTTGTTTCACGCTAGATTTTATTTATTATTTTAATGTTCAGCTTTTTTTTCCCAGTATGATTAGTGGATAAATATAACCTTTGCATTTTTTATGCAATTGATTTTGGGGATTTTAATTATGATGAATTTTGCAAGCAGATTGCATCAGGAGTCCTGATACATTTTGCGTCAGAACTCCAATCAGGGTCTGCCACATGTACAGCAGGCCCCCAATTTAAAATATGGGTGGGCCTGTCTGTAAACATGGAAGACCCTTAATATAAAATTGCATAGGATTCCTGATGCAATAATATTTCGTGAGACTTAGAATAACTTCTAAAAATTGCTGAGTGTGAGGGTTCGACTTCCATATTTGTGATTGCCCCATGACTGCTGAAAAATGGAGGAAATATTTTCCTAATATTGAGCTCCAAATTAAATTAGAATGCTTAAGACCATAAGCAAAGTATGTACTTGAAGTTCATGCAGGTTATACTTAAATAGTAGAGATTTTGTGGAGCTACCTTTGTTTGATCGTGCAGGCAAGTGTCTAGCGTTCAATCTACTCTTTATCTGGCAAGATGTCATAAAACTTTGTATATAAATTATAGTAAAAAGGAGAAATAGTTATATCATGTAAATAACAAGAATAACAACACCCTGAAGGATTATAACAAGACATGTTGAGTTAGAATCTAGTCTGAAGAGTCTTGATCATGAACTCATTGAGTTAAATGCAGTTGGGTGATGATGTATGAAGAGAACTTCTATTTTCATTTCTCAGAATTTGAAGATTTGACTTGAGAGAAATACTTCAGATGGTTTTCCTTAGTGATAATAATATAGGCCTCAATTTTCTATACTTATTATTTTCTTTTTGGATCGTAAGATAGCCGAGTAATATATGTAAAAACAAATTGAAAATTTCTTTTTTTTTCTCCTCTCCATCTCTCTCCCTCTAATGGTACGGAAAGACTTTGCGTACGTAAGACGTACGCAGAATTGTGTATGTAATAGGTTACAATGAGTTACAGTGAGGTTATTGGGAGGGTACAGTGAAGTTAATGGGAGGTTATTTTTCAATAATCTCACTGTAACCCCTATTAACCTTCCACGTTACAGTGAGGTTATTGAAAAATAACCTCTCAATAACTTCATTGTACCCTCCCAATAATCTCACCGTAACTTCATTATAACCTATGATGTAGGTGATTCTGCGTACGTCTTACGCACGCAAATTTTTCTCCTAATGTACGATGATATTAACAAAATGAGCGAGGCAACCCGTATGAAGCTGATGTGGATTTGATAGGTACAAGTAAATTTAATTTGTAAATCATAATGTTGTTTGATATATCTGTGTATCTAGTTCAATGAAGATCAAAATTTGATCAACAAATTTTTTTTTAATATTAATTTTTTTTTAAATAAAAGGCAAATTATTATTTTAGATGGGCAATTTCATGCACACCACCCAGAACTTCCTATTTACTCTTCAAATTCTCACTCAAATTAAAAAAAATTATGGTAAAACTCAACCCATTTTTTTCATTTTTATCAAATTCTTAATAGTTTGATCATGCTACACATAAATACATCGATTCTGTAGTTCAAAAAAAAAAGAACACATGAGTGGTTAATTTGTAAATATCAATGTTTTGTGTGGTCTGTATGTAATTATCCCCAGTTCTAAAATCTAGCAAATCAAAATACCCTCAATTGTTGAGTTTTATGGGCTGAATCAGTCTTGGTTTCCTCTGATATACTCGTCATTTTATTGCCCTGATTTTATGAGAAATGTGGATATGCTTACCTTGTTATGTCAGAGCTTTAATTCACGTGAGTTTAAGAATGAACCTCCCACTTTTATTATGGATTTTTTTTTTTTTTTTTGCAAAGTAAATTTGACTTTTAAAAGAAAGGTGCAAAGCTTGCGCATCTGTTTGGAGCGGCGGTGCGACAGCACCAAAGTTTTGTCTATTTGGGTAAACAACAATTTGATAGCTTTTCAAAAAGCTGCTACTGAAATCTGTGTTTTCCCAGCGGTCTAGGCATGTGCAATGGCAGCTTTCTAACTGCGATTTGAATTTTCAAAAAAATAAATAAATAAATAAATGTAGCCACCGTAGTTTTTTTAACATCAAATTGCTTTTTAGGAGCTTCACAGTTTCTTTTTAATAAGCTGCAACTACCCCAACCATACCGTAATAAGTTTGAGATAGTTGATTGTGAGCTGTAATAACAAGAGTTTTATGGGCAAATTATCTTTGTAGATAATCCATGAACTGTGTTACAACATTAGTTACAGTATTTGACAAGTGTCGAGTTACAAGGTGTCATTAGATAAATAAAGTGGTTCCATGGAGGAATAAATTTTAGGGAAACTTTAACACATACCACAAAATATCATATATATTTGCATTTCTAACACCTAAACTTTCGTATTTATGTTTTTAACACTTTTAACCTTTATATGAAAAGGTGTATTTAATGTTTTGAAACTAGGGGATGGTGATATTAATGATTTGAGTGGTATGCATATAAATATTAAATGTGGCATTTACATACATAACAAACAATTCTTTTGTACATGCATTCTCACAAACTTTCATATAATATTTACACATATAGTACTCAAACCTTTAATATCACATCAAAAAATAGCACTATTATCCATTTTTAAAAAAGAAAAACACATTTTATGCATTAATTTGAAGAACCATAGTGTAATATATGTAAATAAGTTTAGGTCTGAGATATGTAAATACAAAAATATTATGTGCTACGAATGTAAATTTCTCTATTAAAACTTAGGTGTTAAATATTTAAATTAAATTTTGCTGAGTGATGATATTTTTTTTGTTTCATTATTTTTATTTAATTCTGGTGTGACTTGCTATGTAAGAGATATTGTCCGACTTTTAGAGGACCTTAGGTCACTTGTAAGATGCAATCTCACATGTTTTTTTAATAACTAAGCTGAATGATATTTTTATGGGCATATGTATGAGTTTTCTAGTTATAGTTTAATTATCATAATTGTATTGTACTTATCCATATTAAGACTTCCTATATATATGTCTACGCATTTGTACTTAGTATGTGATTTAAATAAAAGATTTCTCTCCTTTTCCGTATTATCGTTTCTTCATTTCTTTCATGGTATCAGAGCCAAGGATCTCTTTATTCAATTCATCAAGATTTTTTTTCCATCCTCTTTCTTCACTTCCTTCTCTATCTCCCCAAGTGTAAGATTTCTACCGTGAAGTTGCTCTAATCTCTTTCATAAATAAGTTGCTCTAATCTCTTTCGTGTGCAGATTTTGATCGAAGTGTAGAATCATTGATGCACGATTTCTTAAGAAATTGTTAGGATTCTTGGATATGTCTTTTTGCTTATTTTTCCTGATCCTACTCTCTTTTCGTCTGCATTATCTCGAGTTTCTTGAAAGTTTTTCTTCGGTCCTCTATCAAGAATTCCCCTTCCCTTATATGTTTCGTGGTTGAATCTAAGATGTAATTGCAGCCATGGAAGAATATGATACTTCTAATATTGCAAATAATTTGATGAACCTTGGAACCCATCCCTCCCTCTCTCAAATTTCTCATGGCTAATGTGAAATCCATCATTACCAACTCACTATCAGAGGATAACTATCAAATTTGGAGATCTCAACGCATCAAGATCACCAAAGCAAATGGCTTCTTGGGTTTTCTTACTGGCACCATGCCTTCCCCTACTCTAAAGGTACTCAATGCTTCTGGTATCCTATCCACCAATCCTCTCTGCACCACATAGCAACTCACCAATCAGAACTTGGCTACAACTCTTTATTCTACAATCTCTGATACCACATTGTCCTATGTATTGCATCTTGAGAGCATTTGTGCCATCTGGACTACTCTAGAACAGTGCCTTCAAGCATCCAATCGCTCTCGTGTTATCCAATTAAGGGATGAGTTGCATAATGTATCCATGCACAACCTCACCATGACTCAATATTTACTGAAGATTAAAACCATTATGGATAGCATCTCTGTTGTTGGTTCTCATATTGATGTAGAAGATATAATCCTCTACATCTTGAAAGGCTTGCCGACATCATACTCCTCTTTCAAGACCGCAGTTCGAACACAATCCACCCCACGTACTCTTGACAAATTGTATGCCCTTTTACTCAGTGAAGAAATTATTAACATTACCCCTGAAGACAAATCCATATCTATAGAATTTGATCCTCATTTGGCCCTATGTTCTTCCAAAAACAAAGGCAATTTCTACAAGAACAATGACAAAAACACCCTCGCAACCTCTCGGCGTGTGGTAGACTTTTCCAACACTTCCCCCAAGGTTTCTAGAGTGGTTACCTGTCAAATTTGCAATAAACTCAACCACCTCGTTGTTATTTGATGACATCATTTTAACAGCAAATATCAACCTAAGGCTCCTGTTTCGGCTTCTACACAATCTCCAGCAGCCTACATTACTTCTTCCACTTCTACTCATCAATTTGATTGGTATCTTGATACCGGTGCTACATCGTATCTCACATCAGATTGCTCTCAGATTCAACATCTAGAACCTTATCAATGAAATGAGGTTGTCATGGTCCCAATCAAACATTCGGGAACAGGAATTTTACCAAACTCCAACTCGTAAGCTATGTCTCTCTAAACCTCTTCACACACCACATATCTCTCATAACTTGATTTCTATATCTCAACTACCATTTGATAATAATTGATTGATAATATTTGATGCAGATGGCTATTTAAATAAAGGATCACACGACTAAGCAGCTTCTCTTACACGATCCCTGCAATCATGGTCTCCACTGCATTCACACTAAATCTCATGCCTTTGTCTTGGTGCTTATTTCCTCTAACCAGTGGCATTGACGGCTTGGACATCCGCACCAACAAACAATTCAACTTCTTGCTACACAACAACCACATCTATGGATCTCTCCCAAATTTTCATTTTTTTATTCTTATGCTACTGCTAAGAGCCGTCTTCAATCATTTATTAATTCAATAGACACACAATGCACTCCTTTAGCTTTAATTCACACTGATGTTGGGGGGCCTTTCTTTATTTCTTCAGCTCAAGGTTATAAATATTGTGGTTTTCACTGATATCTACTCTAGATATACTTGATTTTATCCAATGTTTAACAAATCTGAAGTCCTTACGCATGTTATAAAGTTTAAACAAGAGGTTTAATTCAATTTGATCAAAAGGCAATGATTCAAAATACCAGGCGATTCACACTTCCATCTATTTAATTAATCGCATTAAATTGCTTCAAAACCTGTCCTTATAAAATTCTTCAAGGCATCGACTTTAACTCTGATCATTTCAAAATGTTTGGTTGACAACGTTTTCCTTAGTTACCTCCCCTCCAACAACACAAATTGCAGCAAAATATTTACCGTGCGTCTTTCTTGGTTATCCCTCCAATATCAAAGGCTATAAATGCCTTGATCCCTTTACGAGCAAGCTGATTATTTCTCTTCATGTCACATTTAATGAATTTGTTTATCCCTACCATTCTCTCCTTCACACACTTAGATCTTCGCAAACCTTTCCAATCAATTCTCCTCTTACTCTGCTTCCCACTTCCACGAATCAACCCATCTTCCTTATTTCTTTTGCTTGCTCAACCCATATTCTCCCTTCCATCGACCAGCCTCCTTCGCCTCTGCCTGCTAGCTCCCCCACTGAACAGCTCAGTTCACCACTACTAGCTAGCTTCCCCGCTGAACAAAAACTTTCACCTCTGACTTTTCCTAAAAAATCAACTTGCGGAAATGGCAATCCAGTGGAACAGGAAAGTATTCAGCCTTTCATCAAACCTCGTCTTCTTCAATATCATATGGTTACTTGCTCTCAAACAGGGTCCCTTCCCAAAGAAATTATTTTTGATCTTCTACATTATAAATCTTACCAGCAGGATCCCCATAATCATCATTAGGCTGTCAATTTTCATCATTTGCGGCAAGCCATGGATGAAGAATTCAATTGTTTACTTCAATAGCACACTTGAAATTGGTTCCACCGCCTTCTGATCAACCAGTCCTTGGAAGCAAATGGACTTACAAAACCAAACACAATATTAATGGTTTGATCACTCGCTATAAAGCTCATCTCGTGGCATTGGGTTATCAACAAGAGTATTCTCTCAATTACACTGATACCTTTAGTCCCGTTGCTAAAATTCCGACAATACGTCTTCTCCTCATTATCACTCTTCATTACAATTGGAAAGTCTTTCAAATGGATCACTAATGCCTTTTTACATGAGTTGGCCCGAGGTTATAAAGATTCTACTCATACAATCTATGTTCACTGCTTACAAAAATCTCTTTACGAACTCAAACAGACTTCACGCCAGTAGAATCACACCCTCACGGCTCATCTTCTCAAATTTGGGTTTGTCATTAGCAATGTTGTTCCATCTCTTTACATATATCGTCGTGATTTTCACATACTTTATTTTCTTCTATATGTCGATGATATCCTTTTAAATGGGAATGATATCACTAATTTGCACCAACTTCAATATGGCCTATTAAACCATTTCTCCATGAAATTTTTGGATTTCGTGTCCACCTTTCTTGACATCATTACTAATCGAACTCGGTATGGTTACCATCTCAATCAAACTATGTTAATGAGATTCTAAATGGTGCAGGAATGTTGGCATGCAAACTGGCGCCTACCCCTCAATCTATTTCCACTAAACATTCCACTGATTCTATTGATTCATTTCCAAATCCATCCCTATATCGACAACTTATTGCTTCACTTCAGTATCTTTACTTTGACTAGACCCGACATTATGGCTTCCGCCAATTTTCTTTCACAACATCTTCAAGCTCCGCTCTAGTGTCATTATCAAGAGCTTATGCACATCACTTCTAGTATTGACATGGCACTTCAAATTTTGGTTGTCGTTCCCAGTCAAACCAATTACTCTCCACACCTAAGTTGATGCAAGTTGGGCTAGCGATGTGATTGATTTACATTATATTACTGATTATTGCAACTTTGTCAAGGAAGGTGAAAAAGCAACCTACGATTGCTCGATCATCCACTCAAGCAGAATATTGTGTCTTCGTTTTAGTGGTAACATATGTTATATGGTTGCGATGACTGCTACAGGATTTTCAAGTTTCCCTTCCCACTACTGCAAGCCATGGCCACTGCTCATAACCCAATTTGTTATGATCGAACTAAGCATATTGAAATCGATTATCATTTTATTTGTGATCACATCCACTCTAACGAGGTTACATTATAATACTTGCCCTTAGATGACCAGGTAGCGGACATCTTCACTAAAGCTCTCCCTACTCCCAGACTTTGCTCTCTTCGGACTAAACTAACAATATCTCCTCTAGATATTATTAGTTAGCGGGGGTGGGTAATAAAGTACATGCATGATATATTTATAGTTCAATTATCATAATTATAATGTACTTATCCATATTAAGATTCTCATCTTTTATATATATATATATATATATATATATCTGGCTGTGTGTGTTTACACATTTGTCCTTAGTATAAGATATGAATAACAGATTTCTCTCCTATTTTGTATTCTTGTTTCTTCACTTCTTTCAGTTGAACACTAAATAATAACAAATCAAGTTAGTTAATCTCTCTGGTTGTTAATTAGCTTGCATCCAAGAAGTTAGCTTCTTTAATTTTAATGTTAGTCACATATATTTCAATCTTAATCTTCCTTGAGCAAAAAAAAAAATTGAGAGTAGATATCTTCATTATAGTATTAATGTTTTTTGAGATAGTATATTATACTTCGTATCCATAAGATTTCTTGAGTTTACTAGATAATTGCACTTCAAACATCAAATATTTTCTTTAGTGATATAGAGTTTATAGATTAACAAGATATTTTTTCAGGGGCACTTGTTATGGAAACATTTTTTTCATATTATAATGTTCAAAGTTCTTGGCACTTTTTTGCCATTGGAGGTATAGAGCAGCTAAATGATATGTCCTGTTTTTTTTTTATCTTATATAATATAAGATATTTCCAAGTTGTCTAAACCATTGGATTATTGATTGGCTAGCTTTCAATCTTAAACTTTTCAAAGAGATAGATCTTCATAGTGGAAGTATTTTTCATGAAATTGGATATAGTGATTACCTTTTGGTTGTGCCAATTGTACTTGATAAGTAGAAGCTCCATAGATCTATGAGAAGGATAAGAGTGTGATTAATCAATGAAAATGAAGTGACTCCAAGTTTTCATAGAACAACTTATAACATATTTCTCGTATGTCTTGGTCCTGTGACACATTAAACATACTTTTAAGGAAGTTCAAACAAATATTTTATTGCAAATTCATTTTTTTTGTATTCAATTGGTGTAATGAAAAAAAAAATTTGAATGATTTCATTATGGCAATTTTGTGGTGAAAGATGATGTCAAATTAGAAGTTGCACACCATAAACAAGTGGCTTGGCCTATTCCACTTGATCATGTAATTGATCATACAAGTATGAAGATATTCTAGCCATTCACAAATGGAGAAATTTCTCACTATAGTGATGATCAAATATTTTACAAGCAAGTTAAAGTTGCATATGAGCAATTTTATGGCATTGAATACATATCTTAAGAACTATTTAGCATATTATCATAAGGTAGGCCAAAAAGAACACATTGTTGTGTTTTATTTCCTAATCTTGTCCTTCCATGGTGGCTTTTCGATTATGCTAAATAAATTTTTATTGAGGATATTTTTAGCTTTGGACTAATGTGTGCATCGAAGATTAATTGAAGCGATTGATCTTCTAATAAATAATTTGCCTTCATGAGTTATTTGGTTGCTTAAATTTAGATGGCTACGTTATGAAGACTAGCAAGTAGTGATTTTTACCTTGTTTATTCATGTACAACATGAAAGTATATCTAAAGATTTAAGAAAAAAAGTCATCTTTAGGAGGTGTTTGGTAGCATACATTTAATAGGATTTAACCTTCGATTTAACCTAAATCCAGCCAAATGTCAAATAAGGAAAAATCGAAATCCTACGCTCTCTCGTTCCGTCTCCTCCACACCTTAAATCTCGATTTATCAAATTCTTATGCGCCTTTCTCTGTCCCGTCAGTGTCAAAATCCGCAAAATTAATGAATCCTATTAACATAAATCTTCTGCTACAGCCAAACACAGCCAAACAATAATTATGTTGCTCCCTCTTTAAATTTCAGCGTCGTCATCAACAATGGTTGTTGACACAGAGAAAGATTTGCAAAGACAACTCTTGATTTTTTTCACATGCATCAATTCTTCAACCCGACACTGAAGTTGTTGGCGGTCTTCCACATCATGCCACTGACCCTCCACCCCCTAACTTAAATAATAGATGCAAAAAGCCCTCTGAATATCTCACTTAAACAAAAAATAAATAGATTGCTAATAATGAAAAGAGTTTCTCTAATTGAATTGATTATAAAATGCGGTATGGTGTATATAATTAACTGTTTATTACAGTCTTCAATCCTCACACGACTCTTAACATTTTGCTAAAAGGGGATAACTACGATCCTTAGTTGTACTTAGTGGAAGAATTAGGTAAAAAAATATTTTAAAGACATTCTAATATGCCCTCAAAGAGCGCACACGCACACAGAGATATTATAATATATTAATGAATCGGCCGGGGCTTAAGGAATCAAACCTACCTATTGGCCCAACCCCGCTTGTTCTGGGGTGGCCCGGTTTGTAAATAATTCGAGTACCACCTGGCTTAAAGCGACACTGTCCCATCATGAATTCGAACTCACGACATGAGGGGACTTGCGACTTTCAAAGAGGTTGATATATATATATATATATATATATATATATATATATATATATATATATATATATATATATATATATATATATATATATATATATATATATATATAGGGTTAGAACGAGCGGTATTTGGTGTAAGTCACACGGGTCGGGGTTTGAATCCCACCCGTGATGGGAGGATTCGAATAAGACACTGGGGCTGGAAGGAGAGTCCGTTCTTCGGTCGGTTCAACCTATAGGGGTTGATCGGCGGTCTCCGACTATCGATCAATCTTTCTAATACTTATATATATATATATATATATATATATATATATATATATATATATATATATATATATATATATATATATATATATAAGGTTAGAACGAGTTTTATTTTTTATGATGGGCAAAATTGTAGGATTAATTTTTTTATGTATTGACAAAAAAAATTATATCACAAAATTATTAAATTACTTAAATTATACAAGAAAAATAAAACTAAATTTTACTTATTGCAGAAGAAATCTCAATTTCGAGGATATGAAAGATTTGACTGAATAAAATTTAGGTATCAAGATATATTTGTTTTAAAAAAAAAATTATATTCCAATGGGAAGTCAAAATAGAGAACCGGATAATCACGGCAGAAGCCAAACGCGGTGAGAATTGTGAGGCGGAAAAGGGTCCAGCTGGAAGTGGTCTGGTGGGTTGGTAGAAACCGGACTCTTGCCAAATTTTATTAACTAAATAATTTTTTTAATTTTAATAAAATTTTTAAGGATAAATTTTGAGGTTGGTATTAAAGTTTGGTTAATCGGATTTATTTAATTTATTTTGAGATAGATATTATTTTAAATAATATGGCACGTTTTGACATAAATTCAATAAATTATTATACCTCACACTAATAAAAAACTTTATCTTTTATCATAAAATAAATTATTTCTTATTTTCAAAGTCTTAAAAATATTTTTTTTATAAGAGGGTTGGTTTTTGAGAAATAAAAATAATTAAATTAATTCATAGACTTTGGGCATTAATATAAAAAGAATATCGAGAAGATTTAACGGATTGCACGAAGAAAATAACGAAAGATCAAGCTATCTAGGATCAATTAAAATAGTCGAATTATAAGCTGACCGAATTAAAGGTTATCTAAATCGAAGAACATCCCGTACTTAGACCGATTACAACTTAACCGATGCAAATACTTCACAAGATCGACGATCACTTAACTGAACTCTCGCCCTACCTTATATGAAGATTTATCAACAGAAGAAAGGTTGTTTTTTAAATTACAGTGGAGCACTCTCTGTCTGATGGAATAACATTCATGAGGACAATGATCTTCACGATGGATTCACTCAAAAAAGTCGACCTAAGGTCTGTTTGTCGGTCGAATGATTGTTGGTCGACTGAATGAAGGACATACGGCCAAACCAAGCAATTATGAATATGAAACAGTGGTTACCAAGGTCAAAAGGTGTAAAAGTTGGTTATAAATATGTAAATGCATAATAGCTCATAAATTCATTACTTTGTTCTCATAGAATGAGGGACAATAATATAATTTACTATACACTCCCTACGACCTATAAATAGGAGTTATTTTCACAAAGAGGACTACTGAATCTGTTTCCATAGAATTAGCATTACTAGTGACACTTTCTTCTCTTTCTCATACTTCTTCTTATCCCCCTCGTTCTACCAATGCTCTCTACCTTAGCATGATCCGAAGAACATTTTGGGATTCAATAAATATAATTTTTTCATTATTTATTGAATTTATTGTGCAATTTGACATTATATGCATAAATATATAATTATTCCTTTACATTTTTGTGTTGAAGATCTTGTTCTTCTTAATACATATCTAAAAATTATTAATTAACAAAAAAATATGCCGGATTTTAACTATTTTAGTAAAAAAATTCAACATTCACATACTTAACATACAATTCTTACGAGTTACATATCAAACAGCCAAACTTTCAATTTTACTTTTATAATATTTAAATCTTTCGTATCGCATCAAAAATATTACTATTATGAATTTCAAAAACTTAAATACACATTTCAAGCATAGATATATGAAAATGGTATAAATATAAAAAATTGAAGTTTGAGTATTAGATTTGTATTTGAAATACTTCATTACACTGTATTCAGGATATTTCCTTACACCGTATTCAGGATATATTCTTCGTCACACCATATTTGGCATACTTCATATGCATACATAGTTCGCCAATGGCAACGAGCAGGAGGCGAACAACGGTGATTGGCTGCTATGGAGACCTTAAGTTATCGTAGGGACTTCACTCCAAAACAATATTACAATTCAACTGCCCACCCCACCCCTTTTGTTGATAGCCCTTAACATTTTGATCATTTGACGAATAACCCTCATAATCATTTGATCAAATGACCCATATTAATCCCTTGCGTCAATAAGAGGTTATTTAATGATATGAGGGCTTTAATGATTCCAGAATTAAGGGAGTTTTCAACCCGTTGGATTCCTTTCTTTAGGAAGCTTGATTTGACTGCAAGCATGTCAAATTCAAAGTTCGTTGGACCATCCAATCAATGATCTGAAAGCTTCCAAATTTGTATTCATGGTCTGATCTTGGCCTTAATTGGACTAAAAGTGGAACAATTTATTGTATCATTGGGTTTATCTTTTCATGACATACAGTTTAACTGCAAATTGTTAAAAATGAAGTCCTTAATGATATTTAATTTGAATTAAAATTTTTTTAATTGAAATTTTAGCTCGAGATTCATGACAAATAATAAAATTAATTCATGTCACATCATTAATTAGTAAATAATGAAGCTTTAAATTAATTTTCTAATAATCAAATCTTTAATTCCCATTCCAAAAGTTCTCAAAAATAAATTTTTTAGTTACTATATCTTAAAATTTCCATAAAATTAATTCATGTCACGAGCAGCTCTTTATTCGCTTGTGTTCGACTTGTTTTAGCTTGAAATAATAAAATCATATAGTTATTTATTTAATAATATATTATATATCTACATTTAAATCATAACATCTCATGAGATAATGTGGTTATGTGTCTTTTTTGGTAGATATAGTCCAGGTTCGAATGCAACACTACATCTATTTTTTTTAATTAATTTTAACGAGCCAATATTAAGCAAAACACAAGTCGAACATGATCAAGAGTACTTAAATCGAGCCGAATACGACACACTCTTTACAAGACAATTTTGAATACGAGTCGATTTCGAACACGAGCAATTTTGAACGAGTTGAACACGAGCCAAGCCAGAGCTCTCTGAAACTCGGCTCGTTTACAACCCCAGTACCATACATACCCTTAAATGCATATAATTAAAAATTTGTATATTTATAAATCTACAATTATATTTCTATATTTATTTATATAATATCTAAATTACTGAGGTCAAATGATCATATCAAAATTATAATTAACAATAATATATATTTTTATACATGTCTTTTGCTATAATATAAATAGTATAGTATGTATATATAATAAAAACATTTAAATGTTGAGAATTTGATCATATAATGCAGTTTAAACGGGTTCGACTCACGACCAATGTGTAGTGTAAAAAACTCAATCACAGAAGATAGCATTTTCAAAAACGCATGAATCAAATAATTAGATGATGTTTTCAAAAATATTGCCGCTTTTTGAATACTGAAATTTTCAAAAATATTTTTGAATACTGACATTTTCAAAAATATTATCGCACTTTGATGCCCAATTCACGAATTCAAAGGTGACTCTCACGTGTAAAACATAACTTTTGGAAGCCTTAATAAATAAATAAAGGAATTTAAGAGTCCGAGAATTATTGTCTCTTTCCCAATAACTCACTCCTCCACCACCCTATATATTCTCCCCCCTTCCACCTCCCAGCACCACCTTCCCCATGTTTACAACAATGGCGATAGAAGTCACCAGCAACACCACCCTCAAAGCCACTTCTTTTCCCCGCAACCACCCCAATCTCAGTCATCTCACCATCTTCGACCGCGCAGCCCTCAACTTCCATGTCCCCGCTCTCTACGCCTTCCTTCCCCCAACACCCTCCAACGAATCTCTCAAATCCGGCCTCTCCCGCATCCTCTCCCACTTCCCCCACCTCGCCGGCCGCTTATCCACCGATCACAATCTCCGCCCATGCATAATCCTCAACAACGCCGGCGTCCGCGTAGTCGAAATAGAGATCTCCGCCACTCTGTCGGAGACGCTCCCTCTCGATTCTAATAGCAATCTCTCTGAGCTTTATCCGGATATCGGGGAAGGAGTTGAGGAGCTTCTTCAGATTCAGCTTAACCGCTACGCTTGCGGCGGACTTGTGATCGGCACGACGTCGCATCATCGAGTCGCAGACGGTCAGTCGATGAGTGTTTTCTTCGCCGCTTGGGCTCAGATGGTTCGAGTTGGAGAAGCTCCGAACCCGCCGCCGTTTCTTGATCGCAACGCCGTCGTTCAGCCGAGGAATCCTCCGAGATGTGGGTTCGATCACCGATCGATCGAGTTCAACTCTTCCGGTATAATTCAAAATCCTTCCAATCTCAACCCTGAGGACCCAATTCTTATGCAATTATTTCTCCCACACTTAAAGATTTCATTTTTCTTTATTAGAAGCACAAGTGAATATTAATACCTCCAAATGAATTCTTTCAGGAACTGCATTCTCCAGCAAACCAACATGCAGGGTTGAAAACCTGAAAGTCCGCTTCTCATCCGACTTCATCACCAAGCTCAAATCCGAAGTTCGCTGCAGCACATTCGAAGCCCTCCTCGCCCATCTCTGGCGCAAGATATCCGCGGCGAGAGGTCTCAAAGCCAACGAGGTAACCAAAGTCAGAGTTGCAGTGAACGGCCGCGCCAGACTAAACTCCCCCTCCATCCCCCCGGAGTTCTTCGGCAACTTAGTTCTCTGGGCTCACCCCAAATCCACCGTAGGAGAGCTGACGCCGACCACCAACGCCGTGAGGATCATACACGAGGCGGTGCAACGAATCAACGACGCATATTTCCGGTCGTTTATTGACTTTGGGGATCAGCTGGATAAGGCGGGTGAGGAGGAAGACTTGGCCGCGACGGCGCCGGAGATGGGGAACTCGCTTTGTCCGAATCTTGAGGTGGATAGTTGGCTGAGGTTCAATTTTCATGATCTGGATTTCGGGACCGGAGCGCCGTGCGCTTTCCTTCCGCCGAATTTGCCGGTGGAAGGGCTGATGGTGTTTGTGCCGTCGATGAAGGAGAAGGGAGGTGTTGAGGTGTTCATGGCGTTGGCGGCGGAGCATGTTGAGGAGTTTAAGAACATATGTTATGCTTTGGATTGAAGGCGGCATCGATTGTGCTGAGCGTTTTATGTAGTTAAATATTGGAGGGAAAGTTGCATGCAGATTATTTGTCATAATTATTGTAAGTAGAATACCAAGATGATCGATCATTGGAAAATGTTATATTATTACTATTCTGAAAGATTTACATTTGTGATATATATATTTTGACGAAGGTATTTTTTATTATTGTTGATACGCCATCAACAAATTTTTATCATCTGGAATGAATTTTGAGATATGATACGGATCTTAAGATGATGTATTGAGTAAGAAACGTTCAAATTTTGATAAGCAGTCATCCAGAGCCCCTATTTCAACCAACTTATAATCACACTGACCGGCTCGATGAGAGGGATCTAATAAAATCAAAGTTAGACAAATATGAGTCAAACAAGCCCCTATCAAGTCATTTAACTACTTTTGAAATATTCCTAGACATATTTGGAAGATGAAACTGATGTCATATCTGACAAGTCTATAATCGAATTGTGCGTCTCAACAAGAGGAATCCAACTAGTCCAAGATTGCTCAATTCTGACATCGTTAAGACAATCAAATGTCCAATTAACATTGTCTCGATCAAAGAAGTTTCTTCGGACCGTCCCATCAAAATATTTCATATTCCCGCATTAATTGTACTGAGAACACTATAAATAAAGCCCCACCTTTCACATGATGGAGAGAGACTTTAGAGAGAACTGGAAGCTCTGAGAATAAGCTAAAGTCTAGAACCATCCAGAATGTCGCCAACCATCGTTGATCGCCGTCGACCACTGCTAGCCTCCGTCAAACACCACCGACCATGTCGACACCTGCCGATCGCCGTCAGCCACTGTCGAACGTCACCGTCAATCATCACCAACCAGACGCCGTCAGTCGGCTCTTTAACTTGGAAAATATCATTACCCTTTCTCATTTGTGGGATAAGGGATCTTTGTAATCATCTACTAATAGTGAACTTTTACAACTGGGTGAGACCCCGTGGTTTTTCCCTTTACGGACCCAAGTAAAAACCTCTAGCTTCGCTACTGGTTATTTTTCTTTCATCTGAGTGTGTGCTGAATTCTCATGCAACGCTAAGAGGATAATCTATTACTCTACCATCACGAATTTTCTATCATGCATCAAATGTTAATCAGTAAAATAGTATTTTAGCTGTACTTACACTCCCTACTACTCCTATATATAAGCAATTGCTGCAGTCTATCAGTTCCGCATATAATGGAAAGCTGACTGTCAGCTTTATACTTATCAGAGTCTTCCCCTCCGCAGGTTTTCTCCTTGTCCTTCTGATTAACTCTGCTTCTGGTGAAGAGGTATTGGGTGTGGATAACCATTGTTCTTGATCTTATTGAATCTGTTCTTAATTATGGATTCCAATAATTCCTTTAAACAGTCAATAAGGAATTGGTAATCCACAGGAAGTACATTCGTACCAATGATATTTATTGAAAGAGCATTTATTATGTGTTGATCTACTTTTATGATAATAGAAATAAGTTTGATTTTATTGGCTTCATAGAATTTTAGATGATTGGTCTGCTAAATTTAGTGTTGGTTTACTGTTTTTCATATTCAAATAATTTCCATGAAATCCGGACACTCTTAGTTGCTGTGATTTCTTTATCAGGAATCGATTGAAGCCGAAAGCATGAAAGTTGTTGAGAATTTTGTCAACTTTTCAATATCTCAATAGCGTCGAAATGGAAATAGAATTTAGCGTTGTGCAGTGATTTTATTACTGTGTGGTGGGTTCATAATATTTCTTTCGCCACGAAATTAGAACACTAGCCATTGTTGTGATTTCTTCGTCGAGATTCTCCCCGAGCTGTCAACACAAAAGTTATAGAGATTTGTCACCTTTCCAACAATAATAAGAACATTGAAATAGGACAAGAATTGTGCGATTCACACCATTTTTTCGTTGCCGTGTGGATTCCCAATATTATTTTGCCATGAAATTCGAACACAACCCATTGATGCGATTTCTTAGTCAAAATTCACCTCGACTAGTCAACACAATATTGTTATTGAGATTTATGTTGCCTTTTCAACGGTATTTAGAACATCAAAATCAGATAAAAATTGAGCAATGTGCGGTGCTTTCATTGTTGTGGTGTGGGTTCACAATATTGCATTCTCAGGAAATTCAAACACTTGCAATTGCTCTGATTTTTTCATGGAGATTCACCTTAAGCGATTAACATAAAAGTTATAGAGATATTTTAACCTTTCCGACAATGTCAACAACGTCAAAATCAGATGAGAATTGAGCGTTGTACGAAGTTTTCATCGCTGTGGGATTTGCTCCAATTGTAATTTCTCAAAATTAAAGTGAACACTTGCAATTGTTGTGATTTTTTTCTTGAGATTCGACAGGAGCAATCAACACACAATTATACAGAATTGTCTTATCTTTCCAACGATTTCAAGAACGTTGAAATCGAACTAGAATTTTATCACTTCGAGGAGGGTTTGAATTACTATTTTTTCTCGAAATTCAAATATTCACAATTGATGTGATTTGTTTGTTGATATTCTTCTAGAACGGTCAACACGAAAGTTGTAGAGAATTTTCTCACCTTTCCAACGACATCAAGAACGTGAAAATCGGATGAGCATTAAATGGTTTGGGTTAATTTTATTATAGCAGTTCAATTTATTTTAAAAAGAAACTTACTCCAAGTTCGTTTCTTAATGTATATGCAAACTTAATGAAATTTTGTCTATCGTATACTGTATTTGCATGGACGGGCTCTTGAATAGTTCAAATTATATATATATCATGATCTTTCATGTAAGCTGACCCACAATTTTATATTATGATATTTTGAATTTAATTGCAATGACGCCAAAAACTTGACCCCGCTATATTATATGTATAGAATTGTAATTGTTTATGTTGTGGATGCTACGCAAGTATACGTATCGTATCGAGTAATACGAGGCTCTAGTGGAGTCCACAGTTATCGATCTCACGGGGAAAGAGAAAATTAAATAACAGCTAATTTTAAAATAATAATAATAATTTTAAAATAGTATACGAAAATTTGGAATTTAAATTTAAGCGCAATAAAGTAAACTAAGTATTTTAATTAGGTAACTTAACTAAGTAGAAAATTAATACGTATTGAAAGTGCGGGAAATTAAACTAATTGCTAAATAAGTCTTAACTATTCGGAAAAGTATCTTTCCACTTGTTTAGAAATTTAAGTGATTGATGAATTTAAATAGATAATTTTAAGGTATTGTGACAAATAGGAGCATTCATATTCTTTACCCTTTAGTCCAGGTGTAAAGAATATTGACTAATCCTATGTTTGATTGTCGAATACTGCGGTTAGGTGAGGAGGATACCGATTGCCACTTCGAGCTCCACGTTCCCTCGCCCGAGAGCTAACATCTACACTTCGGCTCTCGAACAATAGGACCGAATTGAATATTTTAGTCCGTCACACTAAAATGCTCGATTCTACGCCAGTGATATTATTTCCTGTTTATTTGCATCTTCCTTCAAGAGCTTTTGAATTCCCGAATATCAGATGTAATTTTTACTAAAGTTGATATTCAACATATTTTAACAAATCAAATGGTCAGTTTGAAAGTAAATTAAGTTTTAAGTAAAAATTATCACAATTTATTAATATATATAAAAGTACTTATTTTTAGTTCATCAGTCGACTTAATTTTCATAACGGGGAGAAAAGACTAATAAAGCTACTCGAATGCATAGGAACTAAAACTAAGCATGGATTTCATTTAAAGTTAAAAACAATAAATACAAATACTTATCTCGATTTATCCCCAAGCAGACTCATCGCAATTCCTTTGACTCTTCCTTCCAGTACAGCAAGACTCACTAAAAAAACTCACTAACTCACTAAATACTCAAATTGACACACACAACACAAAATAACACACTTATAACACTTAACACCCAATAACACCAATTAACACACTTAGAACACACACTTTGAGGCTGAATTTCGGCTTCTATATATAGAGGTGAGCAAAGGACCAAGAGGTGTGTAAGCATCCCTTCAAAAAGTGTCCAGGTTCAATGTATCTGCGCCATTTGAACTAGCTCGCCGTCGGCGACGAACTACCTCGCTGTCGGCGAGGCTTCTAGAAGATCTTCAAACCGCTTTATCTCGCTGTCGGCGGGCTCGGGCTCGCTGTCAGCGAGACAGTTATAAATCCTTCAGAATTTCTTGCTCGTACCCTCGCCGTCGGCGGGCTCGATCTCGCCGTCGGCGAATCAGCACAAATTGCATTATTTTCTTTCTTTTTGCTCCAAATCCGCTCCTTTTTATGATTTTTCTTTTATCACCTAAATTCTACATTCTGTAACAAAATAAAGAAAATACGCTTTCTTTAAAGTGCAATTTCATCAAAAATAGGTATGAATTTCTTAATAAAATTTTCGATAATCAAAATCCACCAAACTTACTTATAACTTGTCTTCAAGTAATTTTAGTACTACATAAAAATAATGAGTTATATAATAAGATTTTTCAATTTAAATAACTATGAATTAGATTAATTATTATCATAATAAAGTTAAATAAAAATAATTCATGTAATTTAATTAATCTTATAGAAATAAATTATTTAGTTATCGAATCTAAGACTTATACTTACTATTCTTTTCAGGAATGACTATATTTAAAAGAATAACTACTTAAGATATTCATATGATAAGAAATTCAAGAAAACACTATTAGGTAAAATTCTAATTCATAAACATAAGTTTGAAAATATCTAAGTTTTTCTCTTTAGGTTTATTCAAATGGCTCGATTTTTGATAAGGCGTCTCCTCGAACTTCTCCTCATTTTTCTTTTTCTTTTTCTTTTTCTTTTTCTTTTTCTTTTTCTAATGAGGATTATCGTATCCGGAGAGTACGTTAATAATTTTGAACTTCATTTTCATCTTCCTAAATTTGAAACTTAGAAATATTTCTTAGCTATATATCTTCATAGTTTTTACTTCATTGATTTTCAATCTTTTCTTTTTCACTTGAATACTTAAGAATTTTAATTTTAGAATATATTTTTCCTTACTAAAAATAGTTTACTATATTCTTATTCCCTTTAACCAAATATTTTATTCTATTTAATTAATTAAAGCACTAGAAATATTTCATTTAACCTTTTATAATAATTAAATAAAATAATTCATATTAATTAAATTGAAAATTTTGCTTATAAAAATCATTTTATAATA